>LOEQ01004156.1:93705-116218 GCA_001685075.1 Bramus lutescens | reverse complement strand
CTTGCTCAGCCTAGATGTAGTAGGGAGGGCCTTGGACCTTCCACAGGGCAAGGTGCTTTGCCCTCATAGGTTTGGAGGGGGTGGGGTGGGAGGGTGTGTGGAGAGAATGGGAGGACGGGAGGGAGTAGAAATTTGGCTTAAAAAATCTAATAAAAAAAGAGTGAAGCAAGATATCTAAAGGGAGAAGAGAGGGAGGGAAGGGATGAAAGAGAGAGAGAGCCAAGGGGTATGAGTCGTGACATGGACAGAGACTGGAGAGTAGAGAGAGAAGCAGATGCCTGCGGCCACCTCTTCAGTTGCTGGCTACCCCAAACCACTTCCAGTTTCATTATCAACCTACTTCATGCTGCATTTCCTGTCTTCAAATCCCTCTGTGATGTCCTCTACTGGGCTCATAGTCCATCTTCCTGTAACTTAGTTTGAGTGGCTTTGTTTTCCTGCAACCAATGTTTTTCTTTGTGTCATTAGTGTCTTAGAGAGAAATAGCTTCTGACTAGTAGTTCGTCAGAGCAGGAACCTTTTCAGAATGTTTCCCCTCTGGAGAGTGGGGATACCAACGAGATGGGAGACGGGGTCTTCAGAGGTTGGGAAGAAGTAAAATAAATACTGCGGAAGTCACAGTTCTTCTGAGGGCTCACCTTGGCATCTCTTTCTCTTTTTTCTCTCTCTTTCACGCACACGCATACACACACATACATACACACATACTCACACACACATACACACATACATACGCACACATACACATATACATACATAAACACAAATACATATACACACATACATACACACATACACATACACACATACATACATGCACATACACACATACATACACACACATACACATACATACACACACATACACACATACACACCATTTTGATATGAACCTAAACAAAATCGGATCAGATGAGCTGTTTCTCCTTCAAGCCAAAACAACAATAAAAACTCAGAGACCAAGTATAATGGTTAATGTTGATTGTAAACTTGATTGGACTGAGAAATGCCTACAAAGTTAGCGACACCCACATTTGGGGATCTCTCGAGAGTGCTCTTAGAATGTGGAAATTCCGACTTAATGAATGTTTGAATCCCTGATGATTCATGATACGATAACAGTAAGGGTGTGGGCAAAAGGTCAGAGGAGGGGACTCGGGAGGGTCACTGGGGGTCCATCCTTTGGGGCTCTATCCTGCTCTGGCCCCTTGCAGTATTCATCCTCTGGTTCCCACCCTTCATGAGGTAAAGCAACTTCTTTATCATATATTCCTACAACCATGATGCTCTGTCCAAGAGTGTGGGGCCAGTGACCACGGTGGTGATGGCTCTGAAACTCCATACCAGAATAATCTCTTCTTCTGTGAAGGTGTTTCTGTCAGGTATTTTTTTTTCACAGTCACACAAGAGTAACGAGAATAAGTAAAAAAAGCTGCGATTTGCTTCTCTGGACTTATGTGTTGCTGTTACCTCTCTGGAAACCCTTTGAATTTCTGATCATCCTTCATCCACTTCCCAAGCACTAGGGTTACAAGTGTGTGCTTCAGCACACATTTACATTTCACTGTAATTTTTTAAAATTTGAGACATGGACTTCCTATGTAGCCCTGGCTATCCTGATCCATGCTGTGTAGACTAGGCTGACCCCAAACTCTCAAGTTATTACTTGACTTCAGAGCTCTGGGGGCAGGAGATGGATCTCTCCTATTATAGGTACAAGAGAGCAGATTCATTCTCCTTGCCTTGGCCATGAGATTCCCCTGAAAGGCTGCACCATCCCAGCTTGCATACACATAGGGGAACATGTGTGTTCATGTGTGTTGCTGTTTTTATTGAAATTGGGATTGCATGTTTTTTAGAAACCTATATATCTCCAGTGAGTCTGTGTTTATCATGCTATCTGAAGAGGGATGAGCTGGAACTTCCTTCAAGAGGGACTGTCCTATAATAGAGACAGTGGTAAGAGCTAGTAATAGAACATCAGGGCCGCTTGTGCCTGGAGGGATCAATGCAGCAAGCCAGATGGCACATCTTTGCCTGGATGCACCTTAGGGGATGTAAGCTGTAACAGCACTACAGAAATGATCCATGGCTCCCATTGACTCCCATCAGACTATGCTTGAGGGGTATTACATTCATGGAAGTAATCTATATGGCCCCTAACATTTATTCAGTTCATGTACATAGGCAAACTGGAGTTCCTGCTGACATTATTTACACATTCCCTGGTAAGAGACAAAGCAGGAGAGCCATTCATCCTCCCAACTCCTTCTCCTGGTTCTCATCCTCTGGCATACTTCCCTCTCCATGTCCCTTGGTCCCTTTCTGTACTCCAGATGCCAAGCTCAGTCTCCCGTCTCCTCACCCCTGTCTCTTCTTACGACTAGAGCTGTTCACCCTCCAGCGGATGGCACTTTGGCTGTAGAGAGTCCACATAGTATGCAGTCCACGTTCTGCACTGAACCTAAACAGCTGTTGGCAAGCTCAGATGCCAGTGCCCAGCACTTGCTGTGGCGTTGGGAATAGACATTCAAATGTGGGCTGAATATCAACACCACTATTGTTGAATATATCAATACCACTATAATAAAACAGGTGACGGGAAACCTTTATACACTGGACTAACACTGACAAATGTCATTAAATAAGCATTTTAATTTTCATGGGTTTATTTGTTAAAATAAATATCCATTAAGTGGAGTTGGGGGAAAAAAGGGAAGTGGAGGGAGGGCCTTTTGCTGTCTATCCCAGCTTATCTATTCACAACGATCACACCATCTTACATTCTCTGATTTGATAGCTATCTTCCACTGGTCTATCTCCACATCATTTCTTGAAGTTACTATACACGAGGTGCTATCTTGGGCAGGTACAGGTGGAGCCTTCAATCTGCCGTTGTCAGCTATGTATGTTTGGGCCCACTCATGGTGAGAGCTAAGTATCTCCATCTTTAAGGCTGAGATAATGATGTTGATACATGCCCAGCTTCTGTGGCCATTCGTCTAACAAGTACTTATAGAGTACCTGTAGGAGGTGGGCTGGAGATACCCCAATGAATGAAACACTGAAGGCCTCTGTTGTTTGATCACCGGCACTAGGAGGCAATGGGTGTGCTGAGGGGCAGAGGTCACGGGGAGCCCATGAAAAAGAAACAAGAGCACAATGAATGAGCAAACTGAGTAGCATATAGGGAGGTGATTGGCCCTGGAGCAGGCAGGCTCCAGAGTGTGTCCAGATGGCCAAGAGACCACCCTGGAAGAGCATGATGGGAACAGACTGGTCTCAGATGGGACTGTTGGCTGAGAGGTGCTAAGGAAAGGCTGGTCCACTCAGCAGGCATTGCTGAGCAAAGGCTCTGAGGTGAAGCCTGCCTGCTGTGTGCTGTGAGCTCAGGAAGGTCCCTGTGTCTGAGGCCACGCTGGGAGAGCAGCTGGAGAAGAAGGAAGGGTTGAGGGCAGAGAGCATCACGTGGGGCCTCTGGAGAGACCTCAGAGAAACAGGTTCTGAGGTGACAGGCATGGGAACAAAGCATTTTGTATTATAATCCTGGGTTTAATTCAAGTAACTGACTAATTTTCCTTTCTCCACTCATGCTTCTGCCTGACGGTTTTGCAGCCCTAGGTAAGCCATCTTTTCAGGATTTTTTTTTTTCTGGTAGTTTGCACTCAGCAAGGAACACCAACGGCTGTCATGTTTTGGTGCCCTATAGTCTGCAAATATAACTCATAAAGAGGAAGGGTAATAATGGAGGCAGCTGGACATGGTGGCACAAGCCTGTGACCCCAGCACTTGGTAGAAGAGTTTCAAGTTCAAGGGCAGTCTTAGGAAGACATTGGGTTTGAAGGCAGCCTGGGTCACAAAGCCAGACACTGTCTCAAAACAAAACCGAAATCTCAAACAGAGGTTAGGAGCAGGGCTCGCCAGCTACCTCTCAGTCCACCCACATACATAGCTCGCCCCAGCTTTTGGCCACACAGCAGTTCACTGAAGGAATGTTGATTTCTAATTTGATTTGAACAGAAGTAACTTTCACGGATAGAGGAAAGCCTCACAGCACGAGAGAGAACAGGGTTCTTGTTGATGGCGTCAGGGCCCAAGCCTGGCTTTTCTCTCTGTAGCCAGCGGTGCTTCTCAGCACACAGTGTTCGGTGGGCCTGCTGTGCCTAAGAACAATAAGTCCAGGTATAGGCAAACCCCCTCGCTCCTTAAGTGCCTTAATCTTTGCTGAAGCAGGAAGACGGACATGAAGCTGGAGCCAGCGGGGGTCTTAAAATTCTCTAGATGGTTTGATTCCTTGTGTGACATACAAGAAAAGACTTCGATTCCTGTTTGACTTCTTCATGGAGATAGGAATGCTTTAATTTCAAAGATTAAAAAGTAGGAGAGATGGTTCACAGAAATTATCTGCTAATATATTCAACTCGGTTGATTACATTTGCTAAGAGCACTGGAAAACGAGAGAACTTCACGTTGCCATTGTAAAAAACACCCCAGCTTACACAGGGGTGGCATGCGAGAGCTGATCTGTGTTAGTTCTTTAAAACCCTGGCTGATGCAGTTTTAAGAAGTTAACGCTTCGTGCAGCTCCGCTCTGAACAGTAATGGACAAACAGTGTTTCCTTTGGCCAAGTCGGTCTGAATAGAGCTGTTGGAAAAAGCCTAAAACGGAACGACAAGCAGTGTAAAAACTGGCTGGTTTCTGGGTTCTGCATAGAAAGGAAACAAGTTGGCCTTTTTGGGCTGCTGTCCCTTGCCTCTTCCCGAGACAAAGGCTGTTTGCTGCGTTCTCATAGACCAGGACTCGGGGAGTGGAGACTTGTGCACCGTTCAGAAAAAGGAGGGTGGTTAGCGCTCAGGTTCAGTCTTCTCAGCGAGCTTACAAGCACACGTCATACAAGCAGATGCAGCAGAGACTGGAGAGGGAGAGACACAAGGGACCGAGAGCTGAAGGAAGGCAAGCTCCCTGACAGGAGGCCGAGGGACCTCGTGCATACGTGGCTGCAGTTAGAACTCCATGTAAGACGACCAAGCCAACGTGCAGTGATGTGAGCATGTAATCTGTCTGGGCTGTGAGGGGACGTGCTGACTCGCACAGGTAGGAGGCCGATGGACACGCTCTTCTCCGTAACTTTTCAAGGAGCAGAGCTGACACAGGTCTGGCAAAACGTGTTTCAGATTCCCAGACAGAAAGGCCCCGTGAAGACTGAGCGGGTGTTTGTATTTACAGCCTTCCTGAAGAAGGGCCCAGCAGGCTCTAGGACAGCGCTTTTCCATCTCTCCCCTCATCTGAGCCTCACAGCAACCGACACAGCTCTATGAGGGTATCAGGTTAGATACGGAAGATGAAGCGGACCAAATCTAGCAAGGAACATTTTGGGAGTTCTTACCCAGTCACTTAAAAAAAAAAAAAAGAGTTTGGCTTACCCAATACTAAGCTCTTGGTCTGTCCCAGGAATTGTTTTGTATGTTTTATAAATTTCAACAAAAAAATGAAAGGAAACACATATGAGGTATGCACATTTATCATGCCTATTTTAGAGATGAGTAAACTGAGGCAAAGAGGATAACTAACTTGTCCAATGACATAGAGCTAAAAGGCCTGAATTCAGACCCAAGTTTCTATCATTTTTAAACAAAACAAAAGCCACCCAACTGAACACACCCCACTACTACAACAGAGCTCCATCTGTGTCTTAGGCGGGTCAGGAACTTGAGATCCTCCTGCCTCAGCCGCCTTACTGCTGGGATGATAGGCACGCCCGATCATGCCAGGTTCTATTATTATTTTAACATTTTAGCTACCATACCATGTTGCTTCTAATAATGAGGATTTTTTTTTAAAGATGGGGTTTTACTATGCAGCCCCGGCTAACTTGAAACTCATTATGTGGACCAGGCTGGCTTTGAACTCCCAAAGATCTACCTGCCTTTGCCTCCTGATTAAAGGGATGCACCCCAATGCCTGGCCATTGTGAGGATCTTGAGGGTCATGCTAAGGGAGCATGGGCTGACGTGCTGATGTCTGCATTCCGGCTTTTCTTGTGCTCCATCCTTATGTCAGGCTAGTGACTATCAAATAGTGATGTTTACAAATGATCTTTTTTTTTTTCCCATTTGTGAACTTTTGGGATAAGTCTGACCATAAGAATTACTGGCTACCATGCTTACTTTCAAATGTTATCTATGTAGACCATTCATTCGGCAAATGGAAAGTTGGTCACATGTTATCTAATGAAAGAACTCAAAATGCTAACTTTCCATTTCCTTATTTTTTTATGTTCAGCAATCCCTTGAGAAATGGAGCTGACTAACAGGGACATACTATACAAGTGCAGATTTTGAAGTGTTTATCTTGTGTTAGATAAGGTCATCTAGGCCACAGACTTGAAGACTCTAAGGAAGACCTCTTTAGGTATTTATCCTGAGATCTGCCTCTGATCCACGGGAACAGAGACCTCTTTATTTCAATGGATGGGGCAGATGGGAGCAAAGGTAACCATTCTGCCTGGGCATAGCTGCTTGGAGACCCCTTGACTGACAGCTTCACTCAGATGGTTGGGTTTGCAGCAGGGGCTCAGTTGAGAAGTTAAGGCCCAGCTATGACAGGGCTTATGTCAGCAGTGAAGAAAGCACAAATCTTGTTTTGTTATCCGCATGTAGGAGAGTCTATTATTTCATGTTAGTAGGTGATTGAAGGCACTGGCTCCATCGATGGTTGTCATGGATATGCACTGCTCCAACTGCTCCCAGATTATAATAGAAGCACTCATGTTTAGTTTAGGAATGTCAAACAAAGGGATATGACTTTATCAAACAGCGGAATTCTATGTATCGGCATCTGAGACTAATCAAGATATGGACAATCACGTCTGTGGCGTGAGAATTCAAGAGATGGATTTGCTGTAGGGAATGTTCCAACTGATGGGAGGTATGTAAGATCAAATAAACAGAGCAGTACCGATACGATTTGCATTGCTGTGCTCTCTCATTTAATTTATATATAGACCGTATATAAAATTATACAGACATACACAGCCAGCCTTGTTTAGGTCTGTCTTCTCCTGCCTCCATGAACTGACTCAGACCTGTGAGCAAGGAACATGAAACATAATCTGTTCTATTTTCAGACTTAAAGAGGCATACTACAGAATCTTTCTGCTCTTCTGGGCATTGGGTGGTCTGAATTACTTTTGGCTCAAAATTGGGTCTACTTTGGGTTCTAGTACTCTGTATAGATCTTCTTGTGATGTAGTCTGTAGCTAGGCTAATTTAAGATGTGTGTATGTCAAAATAATGGAGCTGCACTTAAACGATTCTATAACCCAGCATTTTGGCTCACTTGGATTTACCTGACAGAATTAGTAAATTAGTTTTAGGTCACATTATTAAGTGATACTTTAAAATGTACATTCTCTGGAGAGCAACATTCAGCTACTTTTTCCTCTCATGGTGAATATCTTGATGTAAATCAAGTCAGCTGGATATTAGAGCATGACATGACCCCTACAGAAAGCAGAGCCAACCATAGAATATCCACTGGCTGACCAGAAAACCATTCAAGGACAGGGAAAAGACAAACAATTTCAAGTGCAATACTCATCCCAGTATCTCCAGAATGGAAGCACTGGATAGATACAGTCTATCATTCAATTGTTCAGTCTCTTTTTTTTTATTCCGTTTTCTTTCACCCCCTCATGTATTTCCTTGCTCCCCTTTGATCACATTAGGAGATAAACTTCCCATTCCACCAGAATATCATCAGCCGCTTTGAGCTGGCGAGTAATGCATCTCCCTTCTGTATTCCCCACCAGATTGAAAGTGTGATGGGAAAAGCCTCTCCTCTCTAGACTGTCCATCTGCAGGGAAAACTTGTCTCAGTTTGAATCCTGCCACACCTCTAAACACAGAAGAGAGAGAGAATACAAGATCCAGGCCCTGGGACCAGCCAGCATGCCTTCAAACCCAAGCACTGTCATTCATAAGCTGTCCAATGCAGGACACATAAGCTCCCTGGGGCTGTTCTTCAGCTATCAGTGGGCCATAATCAGAGCTGTGTGTAGAGATTTAAGTATAGTGTCTAGCACATCGGAAGTACTCAAGAAATACTATCCTTTTTCTATGGGAGGCTCTAGAGCTTGGAGATCTCAGCCCAGACATTGGTCCAGCTTGGTCTTTCAAATAGCAGTGTATCTTACTTAAATTGCTAATTAGGCAACTATGAACCATTGGAATTTCCTGACACAGGCCACTATTGAACAACAAAATTGGCCATTTCCCCATTTCCTCAGGTTCAATAAATATAGTAATATTCTCTGTATTTATCTCGTTAAAATATAAGTTCAATAATATTGTCATAAGTTCTTCATGGGTATTAAATGAGTTAGCACTCATAACTGCGTGGGGACAATGCCTGCTTGGTATAGAGAGAATGCTATGAATGGCTGGTGAGATGGTTCAGTGGATAAAGGGACTTTCTGTCACACCTGATGATCTGAGCTCCATCCTGGCATCCACATGGTAGAAGCAGAGAATCAACTCACAAGAGTTTTTCCTCTGACTTCCACATGTGCACCATGACATGCATGCACATATGGGTGCACACACACACACACACACACACACCCTTTAATCATATGTCGTGTCTGTGTTGCTGGGAATTGGCCTACAGCCTCCTGTATGCTAGGCAAGCACTCTGTCACTTGAGTTATAGATAGATGTATATGTTTATATATTCTTAGCTCTGGAAAGTGATATTGCCATTTCTATTAGCAATAGCATTTGCTGTTGTTATTTTTGTTACCCTTAGACATAATCACTGCTCAACTTCACACTTTTTTTTAAATCAAGAATTACCTCTGTAAGAGCAGCAAGTGCTTTTAACTATTGAGTCCTTTCTCCAGCCCTGTGGTTCTGGTTTTTTGAGCTAAGATCTCATCTAGCTGAGAGTGGCTTCAAACTCACTTTGTAGACAAGGGTAACTTTGAACTCCTGGTGTCCTGCAGCCATCTCTTGAGTGCTAGGATTACAGGTTTGTGTCACCTGTATGCCTGGCTTCATACTATGACATTTATTTATTTATCGGGCACAGGCTAGGCAAGTACTCCACCCTTGAGATACATCCTTAACCCTTCACCAATGACGTTATCTTTTAGTGACATTGCATCATTCAACAAAATACATTTTTTTTATAGATAAATTAACCAAGAACTTACCTGGTGATTGTAAGTAACTAGATTTCTAAAACAGCACCATTGTGGACACTGAACAAACTTGTTTAGTTATTTTTAACCTCATCAGATCTGACATCTCTTTTTCATTATAACAAGTTTCTATTGTCTTCTTTAGTCTGTTATGGTATAGTTTGCCTGTTTTCATAACTATGGAAAATCAATAGTATGTCTTTTAATATTAAAGAACAAAAGGAACAAAGGAACAAACATCTGAACTTATAAATGCTCAGGCATAAGTATTCTAGATGTTGCTATAAGGCAACTGTGTTTGAATATAGAGAAAATTTCCAGGAATGGGATAGACACAGATGTAGATGGATGTAAGCGCCAAATACAGTGAATGCTTTGTCATGAAAAAGTTGATTTTTCCAAGATGGTGAACCACCCTAGAGAAAGTTCCACAACAAACAAAATGCCACCTCCCTTGATTTTCATGGTGGTTTCATGACTAGAAAAATCCATGACTTATTAAGAACATGCAAAATACTGTATTAATGTATTTAAATGTATGGTGAAGTTAGATCCAGATAATTATAACCAGGGTTTTCATCCGCATAATTATTTTCTGGGATACTAAAAATCTGTAGACAGAGAACAAGGCTTGATTGTTAGATCTTATCCCTCTAAGGACTGGCAAGGGAAAAACACACCAAGATTTCTAAGATAAAATTCCCAAAATATAGAGACAATGTCGACTCAGTAAAAGCCACCAAGAGCAAAGTTGAGTTCAGTCACTTCATTTTACAGAGAGGTGCTAGGTTAGTGTCATATGATCTGCTTTTTGGGACAAAGTTGAACTTGAAGTCCAGTTTGCCAGCTACTAAACTACAAGATTGTTGGATCATCAACCATACTGGGAACCTTTGGATCAGTGCTATAGTGGAGGTCTAATCATGCAAATCATATCACACACGCGCACGCGCGCACACACACACACACACACACACACGTACTCAAGTCACCCTCCTCAATGTCTATGTTAATTCCATTCTTACACAGGGTCATTCCTAGCTTTTGCTCCAACAGAGGCATGAGTTCAAATCTTTATGCTGCCTACAAGACCCGTGCAACTTAACCCTCGCCTGCCTCTTTAGTTTTGCTTAGTGTCCTTTCCTCCTTACCCATCACGCTTCCACCTTGTTGGTCTGTCATCAAGTTCCCAGCAGGACTCCCTCTCTTTCCCACCTCAGGATCTCTGCACAGAGAACTTTACCTCCATGGGTTCTTCTGACAGACTTCTGTGCATTTTGCCTAGCTTGGCTTAGAAGCAAGCCACTTCCTCAGAGAGATTTTCCTTGAGACTCTACTGTGTCCTTTTCCATAGCTTTCGTCTTTCTTCATCACAAACTACAGGGCTCAAGCTTATGTGTTTTTTTTCATCTTACACATATGAATGTTTTGCTGGCATGACTATCTGTGCACATGTGTGCTTGATGCTCACAGAGGCTGGAAGAGGGTGTCAGATCCCCTGTAACATTTACAGACAGCGGTGAACCACCACGTGGGTGCTGGGAATCTAATCTAGATCTTCTGAAAGAGCAGCCAGTGTTCTTAATCACTGAGCCATCTCTCCAGCCCAAGCTTGTGTTTTTATGTGTATGTTTCTAGGTTTATTCTCTGATACCTCCCATAGGCTGCGAGTCTGAGGGAGAGGAAGAGGCGGTGGCAACTTAATCAGCTTCACGAATTCCTAGCACACAGCACAGAACTGCTGGATCCAAGAATGGATGAGTAATTAGGTCAGCTGCCCAGAATGACCTTCAGACTGACTGGAAAACAGAGACATGCCAGAAACAATCAGGACCGTTTTCTGTGATGAGCACATCATAAATGCATTGGTTCTAGCTTGTTTTCGAGAGAGAAGCTTGCTGTTTGAATCAGCTTGTTTTGGCTTCCTTGTTTTCACCTAAAGACATGTTGAGTAGGAGCACCTCACTGTTGAGATGAGTTGAGGCTCTCCCGTCTCTCTGGAGCTGGCATCCCTGCTGGAAGAACCTGGAAGAAACGGCAGCTTTTCAAAGTTTGGCTTCCCAGGACTCAACCTTACAATACCCTTCATCCTTTTAATGTTATCACCAGTATCTCATCCCTGCATAGCTTGGTTTTGTGTCTTTTGTTTTGTTCTTTTCTCAAACTTATGACCTTGGGAGTCACTTTCATTAACCTGGCACACCTGCACACTACCAGCCCTGTTACTATTGCTTTGCTATAAATGCAGCATACTTTGACATCAACATAGATTTCAGTTTAATAAAATATTGGTAATGTGCGTGACCTCCTCGGTTTCTGAGCTCATCACATTCACTCTGCAAAGCCTGCTCTCATATGGGGTAGCATTGCTGGGAGGGAGACCCAAGGCAGACCCAAACACAGCTTTAGTATAAACTGAAGGTTACATCTGGTTCTGTCATGGACTGTCCCTGCACACTAGAGCAAACTGTTTATAGCCTGGTTCCCCACCCATCCTGTGCCCACCATGAATATGAATTTCTAGGGCTAGGGTAAGCAGAATCACCCCATCCTCCATGTTAACCAGTATGGAGGCTGAGAAAATCTGGCCTACTAGCCTCCAAAATTCAACTCCCAATCATTGCTTCTTAAAGGGAAAGGCCTCAATGCAACTGCCTTGCCATCTGGAAAATCCTAAATGGAAATTCTAAAAAGGTTTCTGTAGTGTCATTTAAAATATACTTTAATAAATAAAGACTGCCTGAAGATCTGAGAGTAAAGCAGCCCCACTGGTCAGCCTTACAGACCAGATTATGGTAACATACATCTTTAATCCCAGTAGCCATAATGGCACACACCTTTAATTCCAGTAGCCACAATGACACACACCTTTAATCCCAGTAGCCACATTAGTTGCCATAGAACCTGGGTGGTGCATGCCTTTAATGACAGTGGTGCCCACCTTTAATCCCAGCCCGAGAGAGGAATATAAGATGGGGGAAGGCAGCTCTCAGATGCAATCTCCTTCTGAGATTCCAGGAGGCAGGATCGCCATTTCGGTCTGAGGTCAAGGTAAGAGCCAGGGGCTGACTGTTTTGATTTTCAGATCTTCAGGTTGAACCCCAATTTCTGAGCTTTTATTAATTGTGCTTCAGGTCCCAAATGCTAAGAAAGCCAAAAGTGAACACTGCTGTACAGCCTTCTCTAAGCGTATTGCACGCAGTGTACTATTGCAGCCTGCATCTCAGGGTGCACTTTTTAGTTGCCTCTCCCTCGCAGTACTTATCTGCCTCTGCCCCCCACCCCCAGGCTGTTTCCTTTGCAAATACTGCATTCTTGTTGGCATCACTGTTTTGATGGCGAATGCTACTTTATATCCTCGTAAAGGCAGCTGAGATTCCTCTAGGAAGACGCGCTATATTTTTCCATGTCTAAGTCATCCATGATGAGGGCTTCTGAATGCCTCTATTACTATTACTAGTAATAGAATTACTATTCTAGAACTATAGCCACCTTCCAGGGGGCCAAGTGATGACCCTTTATTGGATTTCTGGATTGGCTTCTGTGAGATTCTCCATCCTCTTGACAGTTGGCATGTGACACTGTGCCTTTTCAGAATGGCCGTGAGCTGTTGTGATTCTTATATCTCCAGTAGGGTACTTAGTAAGTACCTTAGAACAGGGTACTTAGTAAGCAAAGGAATGCATGAGAGAATTTAGGATTATAGAGAGGTTCAGGGCAAGGGGGAGAGATCTGGAGTCAGATAGGAGCAGCCTTCTGCTATCATGTAGAAAGCAAGACAGACTTGGGCACTGGGCCTAGGTTCCAGTTCAGCCTCTGCTGTATGCCTTGGCAAATTCTTTACTCTTCCTTATATCCGTCAGCAGACTAGGACCAGGGCATAGCAGTGTGTCATAAGCCTGTCCTGGTGCCAACTACTGCGTCAGGTACTCGACACGTGCCAATTGACTTTCCCTTTCCTTAGTGATGAAGAAGAAGCCCGCAGAGCCCGTGATCCTGCCTTTGTCACACACTTAATAGAGAACATGGGAATTTTGGTATTCAATACAATCTACTTAAATATAACTGCTGTCCATTTGGCAAAAGGCGGTGACATTTTTGATACTTGATAGGGTTTGCAATCTTAAATCTACAGAAAAGAATCCAGTCTTTGAGTGCTTGCCCTGCTTGCAAGAGGCGTCCCCTGCCCTGTATATTCAATTACTTACTGCATAATAGAACCACATGCACAGTCTATCGTTCTTTCTGTAGGTGAACATTATGTTCCTCAGGTGGCACGAGCGGCTTTGAAGTACTTGTCAGCAACTGGCCTTCCTATGCAGTACTGGAACCATTCAGTTCACGGTGGCATTTGACTTCCAAAGCCCTTGATCAGAATATTAAAAAGGGTCTGTGGCAGTCTCCCTTCCTTGCTTCAGGAACTGTGCTTTCGTGAAGCTGAGCGCCATGGGATCCTCAGGCAAGTCAATGGCCCCCATTTAAGAACTGTTTTGAATTTGTTTTGCTGGCATTGATTAGCAGCTATCACTACTGAGTCCCATCAGCCTTATAGACCAGATTATGGTAGCACACACCTTTAATCTCAGTAGCCATAATGGCACACATCTTTAATTCCAGTAGCCACAATGACACACACCTTTAATCCCAGTAGCCACACTAGTTGCCATAGAAACTGGGTGGTGCATGCCTTTAATGACGGTGGTGCCCACCAGAACTAGTTGATAAGGCTCCATTGCTGAAGGAACCCTACACTTTGGCTTCAAGGTAGGCAGAAGCCAAGCTTGAATTGAGCTGGAGACTTCCTCCCTGCCGTCTAGCATTGACAGCACTACAGGCTTCTCTAAAGAAAAGGCATCAATGGGCTAAACCAGCTGTGAACCCTACTGTCTACAAATACCAATCTGCTAGGCAAAAATGTGTCCACTGATTCTGTAGTGGCACAGCTGTTGTGGGCCTAACCAATCCCTTTCTGATCAGATTTTAGGTCCATTCCACAAGGAAGAATTCATACTTGGTACTATAAACCTCACCAAAAACTCATGGCTAAGGAGATACTGGGCCTCAGAGGTGAACATAATAATGTTTTTTAGCCACGCTGCCTTTTAAATATTTATGTTTATACTCCTAGACAAAAGCTACTCCAGAAAGAGATGGCTCAAGTGACAACTGAGTGTTCAACCCCAAATAGGACATTTATAACACCACCTTTAAGGATCAGAGTACAGCATTAAGGGGGAGGCAGGAAAAAAAATGAGAATTGTAAGATAGGGAGAGAACCTGCAAAATGCAGTCAAGCAGCTAATGTAATCATGACCTCATGCCAGCTGAGACTGTCTGTAATGGACCTACACAGGACTGGACTCATCAACAGGCTACCATGAATGTGGGTGGAGCTTACAGGGCCATACGCCTTGATGCTGAATGATTGGCTACTACAAATGATTATTGTCTTTAGTTGTATAATCACCAAAGAGCCTCTAGTGGATGGTTCCAAACTCATGGTCACACAGGCAACCGTGCTTAAATCCTGTTAGTGAGTCACAACAATGGTCATTGATTTGCAAAGGGAACTTGTCAGGAAGAACAGAGGGAAATCCTAGAGGTGAGGAGAGACAGAGGTTATAATCAGATTTCACACTATAAATGTATGAAATTGTCAAAGAAAAAACTCAACGAAGTTTAAAAAATAAATAAAATAAAAGCAAAATGTATAAGTCAGATATCTCCTTGCTGGGTGAGGTTGAGTGGTCGGTCATATTATCCCTGGTTGAGGATCAATGAAATGGATTTGAACTTTGGGAGGCCATCATCATCATCATCGTCATCGTCATCGTCATCATCGTCATCGTCATCGTCATCATCATCATCATCATTTATTTGGCAGTGTTAGGGACTAAACCCACAACCTTGAACATACTAGAGAGTGTCCTATCACCCCAGATCCTGGGAGATTTTTCTGTGGTCACAAGAAAGCTTCTGTGGGTATATTTCAGCTTCTTGTGGCAGTCCTGAGACATGTCTGATGTATTTGCAGGTCGGCAAAGGATGGACTAAGAATTAAAAAAAAAAAAGCTAAAAGTGTGGAGGGGGGAGAAGAGAGAGGGTGAGAGATGGAGGGAGAGAGAGACAGAAAGAGAGAGAGACAGAGAGAGAGAAAGAGAGAGAGAGAGAGAGAGAGAGAGAGAGATGCATGCTCTTCTTCCTCCCTTCCTCCCTCCTGTAGGGCCTAAAGAGAGAAAATGGAGCGCAGAAGGGAAATACAGGCTAAACTGTCAATGCTGGGGGAACTTGGGCTTCCAGGAATCCTGCTACTTCAAACAGCATTAGAAATGTCCCACAGGCAGCATAAAGATGGTTTTTAGAGAAAGCAAGCTATCCACCAAGGTGCTTGGGAAAATTGCAATGCAGGCACAGTCCTTCTACCACCAGCATGCCTCGACCCTGCTCCCTGCCCTGCAGCCACACAGTTGCCTCATGCTGCCCTCTGGCTGCTCAAAGCCCACTCCATCCAGCCTGAGCCATCTGCTGCGACATTTCCTGTCCAGCTTCCAGCTCTCCGTCCCTGAATGCTGATTTCAGCGATTTGGAGAGTTAAGATTAAACACGCAAATACTTCGCACTAAGGAGAGATGAGTCTGCAGGTTTGACCCGGCCAGGGGATTCTGGCTCTTCCAAGGGAAGCTTGCTAGCCCTCAGTCAAATGGAACAAGAGCATTTGCAGCCTTCTCTGGCTTTCCTGAAGTGAGCATGGGGAAGCGTATTTTCTAGTCATGATCTCTCGGTTCCTCTCTCACTTGGCTTTTCTAAGTTAGAGATCTCACTTAGAAAGAGGCTGCACACAAGATGAACTGTGAAAAGACCCACATTTCTTAGCTTGGCACAGAAAGCGTTTCTTAGCAATCTGTCTTCCTAACCTCATCTCCTCCACTCATTCCTTCAAATGCTAGTAAGAAAGATGGACACAGCCTCTGGTCCCAGCTCCTCCACTAAGAACACAGATAATGCAGCAAGCGGTCACATAAGAAACCAGATGAAAACAACACGTCAAACTAGGGTAGGTTCAGGAGGCCGGGGAGTGCCTTGTATGGAGCACTAACCTGGAGATTAGTTTGCAGTTGGCAGAGTGGGGAGACCTCCTGTCTTTGCTCTTCCCAGCCCCATCTGCTAACACCTGGCATGCTTTGTCATCTGTCTCTGACTTTGGACATGACAGTCCTCTCTTTAGAGTGGTTTATCTGTCTGAAAAACTCCTAGTACCGTTCACAATCTAGCAGAATTCTTATCACCAGGCAGATGCCTCCGAGTGCCCACGGCTCTGCCTCTGCTGAGTTGTGGCTCCCTGAGCCTACTGCTAAACTAAACTGTGTTCCCCTTTCTTTCAAGTGAAGTCCTTGTAAGTCACCCCTATGGAAACAAATCACACCAATTTGTAATGTTCTGCTTATACGCCAATCTTCCCCATTAAGTGTTCTTCAAAGGCAAAGAAGTAAAGCCCCTTTTTAACCTCAACTTCTGGCAGAGAGCTGGATATCCGGAAGTGTTCAGTATCACTGAATGGACCCATTCAGACTGAGGATAGCAGGCTGTTCCCTGCCTTCTTTCCTGTATTAGATGGTAAGATTTAATGCCCGCATAGAAGGACCTAGAAATCTTATATGTCCAGTGTCACTACTGCTAAGATCAAGAAATAGTTATCTACCAGAATTGAGGATGCCATTAAGACAAAGACTCAAAATTCCACAGTAGACTGGAATCTACTGGTGTCTTCTAAACTCATCCCGAACCAGGGACCAGACATTCTAGAGACCAAATACTTAGCCCAAAGTCAGGCAAGTTTCAGTTAATCATCCCTTGGCAGATATGGCCATAAATGTAGCTGCAGGAAGTTATTTGCTCCAGGGGACATCATCTTTCCAAATCTGTGGCACCGTTCTTCCTTACATGCTGCCTTCAGGCTTTTATGAACTCTGCCACATTCTAGGGCAATTCATGTAGGTGCTTGCTGGCATGGTCTGCTAACTGCTAACCTGGGTGCAGAACATCTATTTGTTGGCTGTTGTTAATACAGATCCGTTAAAAATCCAAGTGGGCATCCTTGGCTCTGCTTTCGGCGGAGATCAACCATCTGGCTTACTGTATTTGGTCAGAACGCTGTGCGTTTGGAAAGGCTGTGGTTACAGGATGTACAGCAGTTACCTCCAGCGTGGTACTGCTTAGAGCAGGGGGGTGCTCTGCAGGGCCTGTTCTGTCCTGCTGCTAGGCTCACACAACCCTTCCTCCCTTTCTCAGTGCTCTCACAATGAAGCCCCCCCATCTTTATAGATGTCTAACAACTAAAAATATCTGTGTACATATTAGAACGAAGGCTTTGTCCCTAATCTATTCATTGAGTCTGGCTATAATTTTCTAAAGGAGACCCTCGGCTAAGTTTCAGGTTGTTATCAACTCTTGGACTCCCTCTCAGGACACGTTTGTTTCTCCCTTTTACGCCTCACAGCGTGCATGCGTGTGCTGTGAGCCCATGATCACGCCTTTCAATTTAACCCATTGTAATTCCTTTGTAACCACCCAGTTCCTTTCCACTGTCAGGCCCGACATTCACAGCACCCTGATTTCTCTAGTTCCATGGGCCTGCTCACTGGAATCTGCTTGTTTGTTTGGTTATTTAAAGCTGTCTACAACACCGCTTTTCTCTGTGTCTTGCTCAGGGATGTTTAATCATGCGCTGGAGACTTTCTGAGTTGCTTCTTTGTGCCAGACACAGCTTGAGCCGCTGAAGCTACAGCAGCGAACAGAGAGAGGTGGTTTTTTGCTCCCATGGAGTTGGCATAATAAAGGAAGCTTTTTGTTCTAGGACTGAGCTGTCCGATATGGCACCCACTCGGGATCTACAGCTGCTCGAGTTCAAATCCCAATTAATTAAAACGAGATAAAATAGAAATGCTAGTCCTTCATTCACGCTGGCCATATTTCAAGTAGTCAGAAGCATGGGAGGTCAGCAGCTCTGATACCAAACAGTACAGTTCTGTCACAGGTGATTCTACTGCACGAGAGTGTTCTAGAAGAATTTTCCAGAACCACTCTCATCCCTTGACTCTATAAAAACCCTCGTGGACACACAGAGACACGATTTAGAATGACAGGGCTACAGATCGTCATTCTTCACATGTAATTTCCCTTAGAAGCATAGTTTATGCGCAGCACTCAGGAACCTGCACATTGGGAACACCCAGTTTTTAAAAATAAGATGGCTAAATTAATATGGTGGGGTAAGATTTTTGAGATAGAGTTGGCTCACTGTTTCTGAAGGCTCTACATTGGCCAGAAATGGAAGGAAAATACTTGGGGGGGGGAGGACGACAAACATTGTCTGCACCAAACATAAGAGAGAATAAGCATGTTCTTAGCATTTATACTGTTTGGGGCATTTGCAATTTGGAGATAACCTAAAAGTATATAGGAGGATGTGCCTAAGTTAGTTTGTATAAAGGACTTGGACATCTGTGGATTTTGGTAGTCACAGGATGAGGTGAAGTCCTGAAGCCAGTCCCCTGCAGATACTGGAATGACAAGCCCGTCACTTTCCATTCCTTCCTTTGGACCAGGTGTTAGCTTTGTTCTCAGCATTTCATGTCTAGGAGAGTTATCATCGAGAACCCAGAAAAAGCCTGTCTATCCTTCAGGCTACTCTCTTATATTTTTGGTCGTGAGCCTAGCCTTTAATGGCTGAGCCATCTCTGCAGCCCTCAGGCTATTCTCTTATAAATTCTCAGGGACCTGAGAACGTCTGTAGAAGGGAACACAGAGAGGAAGATTTGGGGGAGCGTACTCAAATGTTCTGACGGAAGCAGGGCTACAGAAGAGACAATGGGAGTCTGCACATAGATGTGAGTGTGGACAAGAGGGAATGTCAGTGCACCTGGGCTTCGTGGGACCAGGCTGTGCCATCCCAGGAGTTCTGCTGTAAGTAGCAGGGTTTTGGGAAGAGAAAGTTTCTGGAAGCTGGGACGTGGAGAGACATTCTAACTTTGCAGAGCTGGAAGAGACACACTGACTTTCAGCAGGAAGCTATATGGACTAGTAAGTCAGCCCTGCATCCTGCCCCTCCCATCCTAAACCCTACTCCATAGCCTCAGGCAGTAATCACCTCCCAGTTTTAAGAGGATAAATTCAAAATTGAAATAAGTGGAATTATAAGGTAAACATTGACTTCCTGGCAGGATCTGTATTTGTGGTCTGAGAGCAGAGTCCACCCCAGAAGTTGTGTGGTTTCTTTCTACATACATGAACCCAGGTAACAACTGATATCCTCCTCTTTACCGGGCCATTTTATTTGGAGCAGTAGAATAACATATTCCTAGGAGGTAAGCACATCTAACGCCTTTGAAGAAAACTTGAGTAGTGAGGAAACTGATTCCATCCTGAAGTTCAATGGATCACTGTAGGAAGGAAACCATACACTTACATGACCTGTTGGCTTAGTCAGGAGTCTAATCAGTCTGCGTGGCTGATCTGGCCAGCCTTTTGTTCTTGTAAATAAAGTTTTATTGACACATAGCTATACACACTGGTTTGCTTACTGTCTAGGACAGCTTTGGAGGTAAAATGGAAACACTGCTAACTATGACAGAGACCATATTGCCCTGAAACAACATCTAGTCATTTCTGGGAAAAAAAATGCTTACACCTGTCTAGCCTGGCTTACAAATTCCTTAAAGGCAGGACTATATCCAAATATTTTCTTTTTTCTTCACAGGCCTTGTGGGTACAAAGCAAGAATTTAAGAATGCAGAATAGACTGGAGTGACTCTTTCAGCGTCAAGCATGACTTCTTGAAGAGACTCCTGGGAACAATGTGTCTTTTATTACAGCTACTGATCGCAACTATTAAAGAGGGTACAGTCTTCTTTCTATCAGCCATGTTGATGTGTTTTTTTCTTCTTGTTTCGTGTCAGGGTCTCAATCCTTCCTCAGTTGTTGGGATTTCAGGTCTGTGCTACCATGCTGGAACTTGCTATAATGCTGGAACACGGTATACTCCTGGAACTTGTGTGATTTGACCTTTCAATGTCATGTACTGTCAGCTTGGTGATGTTGAGGTAGGGAAACCTTTAAGAGCTGGGGGGCCCCTTGGAGGTAATTAAGTTGTAGAAAGATTCCCCAAAGGCATTAATAGCAGTTATGCAGGGTGGGTTCCCTCTCCTAAGAGTGGAGTTTTATAAAACAAGGTGAGCCCGGTTCTTTGCTAGTCTCTTGTTTCTTGTGTTGCCATATGATTTCTTTCTCACATGTTCCCACCATTATGACAGCATCCATCATGAAGCCCTACCAGAGCCCAGAAGATGCCAGTGTCAAGCTGGCTTTGTTCATGAATCTGAAGAACTAAACAAACAAGCCCTCCCCTTCTCTCTTCTCCTTTTCTTGGCTTTTATCTCCCTTTTAGACTTTTAGAAATTTTTTTTTTATATCAAACTTGTGATTCTTCAGTTTCAACGTTCAAGTGCTAGGATAATAGGTGTGTGTCACCATGCATCTCTTTTATTGAAAAGTCTCTAGCCTTGGGGATTTTGTTATACCAATACAAAGCTAAGAAGTGGGTAATGGGAGAGCTGATTGTCACATTGTAAATGTGGGTGGTTGCATGAGCCATTTGCTGTATATATAATCCGGGATGCTCACGATTTCCTACCTTGCTGAAAAGGAGTCTCCAGTGTGAACGATGTTGGGTTTTAGCTGAGGAGACTTAGACTTAGAGTCTGAGGGCCTATCCCAAGCCAGTTTCTTCCAGAAGCTGAGGAGAGCTTTAAAATGAGTGTGATTTATTTACTGAAGGGAATATGCACAGTGGGAGCAGAATGTGTGTGTGGGGCGGGGGAGCGGGGATGAAAGGCCAGGAAAAAAAGTGCAACTTCAGGTAAAGCTGGAGTCCATACCGGATCCCACTGGTAGCCTCACTTACGGGAAGGTTTTCTGCAGCCTCAAGGCAGGAGTTTGGGGGCTTCAACAAGAGTAAAAACAGCTAAGTATTTATATTCCCCACATTTAACAGGTGAAGCAAGGTGCAGGATTTCCTGGGATCCCCACTCTCAGGTCACCTTAGGTTCTCTGGGTAACGAAGAGAGTGCAAAAATCCTGGGGCCAGTTATATGAATGTGGTGGGTAAGCCCAGTATTAGAGACAATGGAAACAGGGGGGTGGTTGCAAAACCTGGAAAAGGGGGTGAGGGGGAACCAGGTATCCACCACATTGCCAGCTGGATGCCTATGTTTATTAATGTGCTACAAGGTTATACACTATGTTAGCGCTCTCTCTCTCTCTCTCTCTCTGTAATAGCCTAGGCTGGCCTCAAATGCAAAATCCACCTGCCTCTGCCTCATGAGTGCAGGGATTAGAGGCTTGCACCACCATGCCTGGCTTATCCTTGCCATTTCTGTGATGTGCACACTCAGTTTTATGGAAGAACCATCTTCTACTTCCTCATTCTATTGTTTTTCCTTCAAAAATAAAATGAATTATCTGGGAATATAAAGACATAGGCTTTTGGTTGCTGTCAGTTTTCTGCTCTATTCCCAATACCTAAGAAATGGAAACAAGCTATATGTCCTTCAGCTGATAAACGGCTAATGAAAACGGGGTCCATTTACACAATGGAATTTTCATTCAGCTACACAGAAAAAAGGAAATTGTGAACTTTGCAGGTAAACAGATGGAACTGGAAAGTGAGGTAGCCCAGACCCTGCCACACATTCTCTCTTATTTGTTTCTAGCTCTGAGCCTTTAGATGTGAGCATACAACACGGAGTAACTGCATAAGCCAGGAAAGTAAAAGGGACCATGGAGGGCTGCGGGGGGATGGCGGGGGAGTTCTAGAGAGGGGGATAGTAGGAACAGGTGCGATGAAGGGGGAATGGGAAAAGTGTGGGTAGGGTTTAACTGGAAAGTGGGGAGGAAAGATAATATAGATACGGGGCGGGGGGAATGAAATGAAAAAATCAAAAGCTTATCAAAATATGTGATTTTTTGTCACATCTTTAGGGGGGCATAGATCTTACATGTCCTCTATAGAAGGCATTCCCTTTGTTTGTTCTAAATATAGTCCTTTTGTACTTCAAAGATTCTTGGCCAAACCACGCTCAGATTTGAGGTCCCAGATTATGGTATGCATAGAGATTCACTTGGGAAATCCGGTGCCTCTTGGCATCTTCTCTTTCATCTCTCCAGCGTGAAAAGTTCAAATACTGCTCTGGCCTCAAAGTGCAGCTTTTCTTCCCTCCCAGTTAGGGGGTGCCCTTCACTGGCTTAGCCCACTTAAT
>LOEQ01004156.1:79556-93663 GCA_001685075.1 Bramus lutescens | reverse complement strand
AAGTCAACAGCTTGGGGTTAGAAGCAGTCAGTTCTTGTATCTTTTTTTTTCCCATAAGATTATAGATGGTGGCACATTTAGCATCATTGGGGGTTGCCCTCTCTCTATGGAGCTGTCTCTGCTGTTCATTCTGCAGTGGTTACCTTTCCTAGGCTGCAGCCCATTACAGCTAGGCAGAGTGAGGAGAACGACTAATTTTATCTCAAAGCATGCTCAGTAAACTTGCTTCTGTTCTATTGACACACACATAACCTTTCTGCAGGTCTTTACAGCAGGTCTGGTTTCCATCATTGTTGCTGATTTGGGAGTCTTTTCTTACCCTAACCAGCTCCTACTTTCTAACCTAATTTTTTGTACTTGTTTAAGAGGACACGATTAAATAGCACTTTTAAGGAAGGGTACTGACTTGTCTCTCTTGAAAGGGACAAATACTTCTTATATTGCTTTTCCCTACCAAGAAATTCGCAATTGGGTGACAAAATAGCTCCCATAGCCAGATGGGAACTCAATATTTCTTCTCATTACAAATTTTGAGGGTTTAGTATAGAAGACTAAGAGAAAGTTATGGGAATTCAAGATGTATTATACCCCTGGAAGCTCTTCTTCTGTTGGGCTACCTGGGACTCACTTGGAGGGGTTATGGTAGAGTAGACAATATATGGATTTTGAAGTCATGCCAACCAGGGTGTATCAAAAGTATTCTATTAAAGGCACTGGAGTAACCAGACTTTGAAGAAAGGTCTCTTCAAATGGCTGGAGAATTATCCATCTCAAGAGAGGCTGGAACCCTAGCATAGAAATGAAAATTCTTGGCAAAGAGGTCACCAATGACTCTTCTAAACATCCACTGAGTTGACCCTTTTCTCTTGGTAGGCTTTGCCATTTTTGTGATTCTGTTCTTGGGACCCTGCCCCAGCCTCTCTTCTCTCTACTGTGTTCTCTACTTGTGCTTATCCATCTTGGCTTTCCCAGAAAAAGACATTTATCCTAAAATCTGTACTTCTAGTTAAGATCTTTTAAATTAATTAATCAATATTTATTTATATGTATATGTATGCACCTGCTTGTCTGTATGTGTAGAATATGCATGCAGCTACCAGCAGAGGCCAGGAGAGGGGTTCATATCCCCTGTAACTGGAGCTACAGGAGTTTGTGAACTGCCTGATGTGGGTGCTGGGACTGAATTTGGGCCTACAGAAAGAACAGCAAATGCTAATCATGGAGCCATTTTCTTAGTCCCCTGTTTCAAATTTAATTCGTTTTATAGTTCAGCACATCCTATTGAGCTTCATGGCTTCCCTGGACTCTATACAGGATCTACAAACTCAATCTAACCCTAATGGGACACCAGCCCTAGGCATATTTATCTTCCCAAGTTTCTCTATGATTTTTATACTTTAGACTAAGTCAGGGATCTCAGAGCAAGCTCCAGTTCCTCCATTTTGACTCCCTGCCCACTTCTTCTGCACTCTCGGCACCATCTGACTTTGTCCCAGGTATTCCTAAGGTACCATCCTCCAGTCTCCTGCTGCTTACCTTTTCCATCGCTATGCATTAGGGATGTTCTTTCATCTCTCACTTCCCATCTCCCTTCCTCCCCACGATCTCCCTCTCCCTCTCCTTCCAGACCCATCTGTCCTGCTTCCTGTCTCCTACCTCTCACTCTACAGCGAGCCATGCTAAATCTTTTTTTTGTGCCTGGAGCTTGCCACTCTGGGTCTCAGTTTGGAATGCTATTCTCTCTTCACACCCCTGCTCCCATCTGCCTAGCACACATCTGCTCATATTTCAGGGCTCTGCTCAGCTTTCTTCTCCTCCACGAGGCCTCATCTATTACACCCATGCTCCTACTCTGTGTGGAACTGACTGACTTCCTCGCTGAGCGTCTCCTCAATCCATAGGCTGGCAAAGGCAGGTTGCCCCCTCCTGAACTGTAAGTTCCTCGAAGGCAATGTCTCTTTCATGTTTCTTCCCAGACTTGGCTTTGCAGCTCATGGGTAGAAGAAAATACCCTTTGAATGAAGAATGGATTCTAAATAGAGGCCAACCTGAGAGGAAATTACAGTGGATATCATGATAGCGGAATGCATACACATCACAGCGGGGGCCTAATGCAGAGATAGCTCTTTCTTTGGTAAATCTCATAAGCCCAAGTTTGGAGTAGCAAACAAGTCATGTGGGTATCCGTTATACTGTGGCCTGACTTTCTCAGAGACAGCCCTGCATTGGCTAACTTCCTTAGCAGTTTGTGAAAATAGAACCTCATGAACAATTTCCCTTTCCCCCAAAGTGGGCACTGGCCTAAGCTTTCCTTCCCAGAGTGCACTTCCTGATTGGGTAATGAATGCACCCTATGCTCTAGCCCTTAGGCATCCCTGTGCTCCGAAGCCATTAGAGGTCAGTCTGAAATACTAAGCAGTAGCTGAGACCAGAGTTCTGAGTCCTGGAGCAAAACAGCTGAGACGCACACAGCTCTCATCCTCCTGGCTCCTGGTGTTTTATGTTCCACCACCGAACGTGTATTCCAGACACTTGGGCTGTCCTACTTCCATAGCCAAACCCAGGAACAATTAATTGGAGACAGGAAAGTAATTCAGGACAGTACTTTCCATACACACAGTTTGAGTCAAAGCCACAATGACAACCTGTATACCAAAGAGCAAGGGTTATTTTAACAGCAAAATATATTCAATCAATCAATCAATTAAAACAATGAAACAAAGAAACCCCTCCTCCTTCAGATTACCTATTAATTTTAGATTAAAAAGCCCTAGGCAGCAAGAAAAAAAAAGACCCACACACTAAGAAGATTGGATATTTAATTCAGAGGGGGAAATGCCTAGGTAATATTAAGCTGTCATGGTAGAAAGCAAGTCCTGGACATTCTGTTTTCCCAGTACTATCTAAACTTGTAAAAATACCCAGAGAGGCAGAAAGGAGGCCTAAATTTAGACCCGCATTTAATGCATTCAAGAGCATGATTCATTTCTCTCCTGTCTTGGTACAGCCTGAGGAATGTGAATATACAGCAGGACGCCCTGTAAGTAAGAAGCAGCCCCCATCCAGCCAGAGGCTGGAGCGTGTGGAGACACCCTGTCACCTCTGCTAATACAGGTGCACTTCCAAGGACGCCGCCCACCAAGCCAGATCTCTGAGTTCATGAAAAAACATTCAAGTTTAATTTTTACTGCAGCCTTGGTGTGGATACTGCTGGGAATTTATGTATCCTGTTGTTCTTCTGCTTTTGAAATGGGTTTTCCTCCCAAGCACCTGTGGGGGCCTGGCTAGCCCTTACAGGCCATGAAGTATGTATGGGTCACCCTAGTGAGACCTTCCAGAAGAATGTTGTAGTTGGTATTGGTGTAGTTAACAGAATGAAATGAATTATTTTGTAGCACAGGGTATCAGACCCAGAGCATCCTGTGGGCAAGGCAAATGCTCTACCACTGAGTTATAGACTCCGGGCAATGTTGGTACATTTAAGAACCCAGACTCCAAGTCACTATGGTAGCCCTCAGCTGGGCTTAGTGAAATAATATACGTAGCATGAGTATTTAATGTCAGTTACAGGTTATCTGAACAGCAGCAGCAGCAACAGTAACAACCAAGTAAAGTAAAACTCAAATAGCAACTGACCAACTAACTAGCCAACAGCAGCAAGGTCAGTTCACACGAGTCAGATCGGCCCAAGGTCCGGCCTCCAAGATGAAAACGGCTGCTGTCTCTTCTTCATTTTCACCATCTTCTACTTCTAACCACATCCTTGCACACCCCTGCTCCCAAGCCAGAAGCCAAACCCTATCGTCTTGGGTAATTTAGACTAAGCTTGGTCTGTCATTTGTGTTAGTCCATTATGACTTAGAAGGCAAATGAACTTGTTATTTTGTGAATTTTAAAAATGTGATTCCAATTTTTTTTTCCTCAAGTTTTTAAGCACATTTGGAAAGTAAGCTCACAGGTTTCATCCCATGGTCTTTGGATTTTTAGGTTAATTTCTGTCTAAAACAACAGGAAAATAGATGAGATATATACCAAAAACACTACAGTTAGGTAACACTGCCTCCCAGAAGTGAGGGCATTCTAGCTGTCCTCCATTCTGAGGTGTGACGTTGTTACGAGTAACCTATTCTGAAGGTCCCATTGCCTATTCACACCGATCAGTC
Source organism: Bramus lutescens (assembly GCA_001685075.1). NCBI lineage: Eukaryota > Metazoa > Chordata > Mammalia > Rodentia > Cricetidae > Bramus > Bramus lutescens. The sequence goes on along the minus strand of LOEQ01004156.1, from coordinate 89,500 downwards.
CCACTTCAGAAGGAGATCATTTCCCCCGACATGAAATGGGTCCAGCAACGGAGAAGTCAAAACATCCAGAGCTAGATCTGGAGCATGTGCATCAAGCTAGGAATGAGTTAACTGAGGTGTGTGGGAATGAGAAGCGCTGGGAAAGGGCCACACGGAGCACGCCCATGGGGCACACCCACGGGGCACATCCACAGCATGGGCTTGATAGACCACGGGAGGGCAGCGGGTCTGGGTGGGTATGAGATCCTATCAGCCTGAATACATGCTTCACACGCCAACCTGCACACGGCACAGAGAGGAGGCCACACACTGGAGGGCAGCGGTGATGATTTGAATGATTTGTACCTTTCTCAAACAGTTTGGTGCTGGTTCTCCTGGGCAGTTCTGAAGGGTGGGGGCAGGCATCCAATCTCCATTGGGCCCACCTTGTGCCATAGTATAGGCATTTGAGTCATTAATAGGAGAGTGATGTCTGGTGACCTTGACCGAATGTTATTTGAGGTTTGAGGACAGTTATCTGAATCCATTTGAGAAAGGACGAATCCTCTTTAGCACTCTAGACAGAAAACTGGCTGATTTAGCTTAGAACAGTCTGCCATTGCGGCCAACTTCAGAAGATCATAGAAGAGGGCAGGGTCTCAAGAAGGTTGTATCCACCTAAGGCTGGGTCAGTTCTATTTTGGGATTTGGGGTCAAGATTTATCCTCACACACATAGAGCGCCACAGATCTAATTCCCAGAGTGGGGGAATTTGTCCGTTTTCACACAAAATACCTCTATTCTGTCTTTGGGGGTGGAGAGGAGATCTCAAGTTCTAAACTATAATCAGCCCTTCTTTTAGAACAGTGATACTAAATCCTTGTATTCAGCAGATGGTAGTGTTTGTTGCACTAGGCTGGATTCATAGTACAACATCAATAAATGGCCACTTGTAGAGGGACAGACAGAATCCCATTTGTAAAACCCATCCATACCTCCCCTTCCTTTTTCTCTCCCTCTTTCTCCCACACTACACTGTTCAAATGCCCATGTGGACTTCCTCTTGTTCTTAGAGAAAAAGGGACAATTTGAAAAGGCAAAATAATGTAACAAAGTGGAAGAGCAATTTCCACGTGTGTATGCGTGTGTGTGTGTGTGTGTGTGTGTGTGTGTGTGTGTGTGTAATAGCCTTGTCTCCAAGGAGAATCAGCATAGCAAGCTTTTAAAGTGTTGTTTGGCCTGTAGGGACCATTTGAAAGGATGCTCTCTACAGGAAATTCCTGTCCCTGGGAAACTGCCTTCTGTTAGCCAAAGATACTGTAATTGGAGGATGGATGGAGCTAAAATTCTTCCTCCATGAGTTGGCTGTCTTATGGAACAGATATTTGTTCCAATTAGGTGTTCCAAAAAGTCGCACTTGCCCCAGAGCCTCGGATAACATGTTTTGAGAAGGAAAACGTATTTATTCAGAATCTATCGTGGAGGGGAAAAATGACGTGTAACTGTGTTCTGTTGCCAGGGTACCCACGCTCTTCACAGGCCCGAGGACTTCCAAGCTCAGACGTCTTTTGTCCTTGTATGCCTAGGCCCCATCCCACCTGGGATGAGGAGGGAGAGCGGGTGCTGACAAGACTCTACTCCCTCTCTTACTAAGCTATGTGGTTACCTGACCCTAATCCTTGTTCACAGTCCAGGGCTCACATGGCTGACCTGTCAGCAAAAAATAAATGTCTGGAAAAAAATGTTAATTCAACAGTGTTGGAGGGTTGTTATTTTCAGAGCTGAACTCCTCAGGGAAAATGAGAAAGAGCTGCTCCTGGGATTCAGCTCCACATTGAAACATGCTTCTTCCCTGACGCTTTCTTCCCCTAGTCATTTCTTACGCCTGGTGTGCCCTGACACTTGGTCCAAATAAAACCCTGGAACAGATTCAGGACTACAGCTGCCCTCCAACTCCATACAAAAGGAGTTGTTTTTTTGCAGAGACTCTGACGGTACGGGGCTGCTGCCTCTTGGTCCACGCTAGATCACTTTAGGATATANCCCCCAGCATCTACAGCCAACAGCTCGTTCTATGACCTATGGGCATTTTCCATACTTCTTGGTAATGAATTCTGCCTTCATCTGTGTCTCAATAGCTCTTAACAATGAGAAAGGCTGTTGGGGAATAGCTTCTAGCACGAGGAAAATACCAAACAGATGTTTGCCCTTAATCTTGAATTCTAATGATGAAATTGAGAATTGTTTATTTGTTCTAAAGTCAAGCCCTAGGAATTTATTTTCTAAAGTCTAGCAAGCTGAGGGTTAAGGTAGGAGTGGGTAGTTTTGATATAATATATTCCCAGTAATGAAATATAAAAAAACCCTTGCCTTAAGAGTTTGAATTATACACAAACTTATATCATTTAAAATGGTTCATTTTTTTGTATCAACTTTGGTCTACTAGATGTCCATTTGTATTACAGGAAGGACATACCTGAAAAAACAGTTGATGGCTACTTTGCTAAGGTATTATATTCACCTCCAGTGATTGTTTCCACCAAGATAGCAAACTAGGAATCGGCCCTCTATCTTGAGCCATTTATTGAGGACAAACAAATGGACTTGGAAAAGACGTGACTCAATCAAAGTTAAATACCTGACTTTGGTGTATGAGAATCATAAACTTGCTTACGGTCTATCTGGTCTGCAAACACTTCCCCATAAATCATCCAATATGGCATGTAGAAGATATTCTTGGCCAGTTTCCAAGATGGCTCCTCATTGGGAAAGAGGATGGCTTGTCTGGCGACCCCAAAGCTCATCAGTACCACCAGCATAATGATGACAAAGTACATCATATCTATCATCTGGAAGGGCAGAGAAGGATAAATAAGAGAAAAGCCACGTGATTGAGGGTGACTGTGAATGCTGACATTGAAGGAATCCCCAGCTAAGAGGACAACTGGACTATTGAAGCTGATGTCTACATGCTGAATACTGATGTCAGTTGCTAAAATTTTTTTTACAAGTGCACACATAATTGAGCCCCTTCATTTTTATGGATGTCTACGAAATATATTTACACGTAGGCACAGAAGTGCTAATCCTCAGAATTTTGGTTCTTCACATGGTTCCAGCACCATTTTTTAAAAAAAACTGTTATTAGAGAAGGCAAGTCGTTTGTTTTGGTTTCTTTCTTCTTAGGAAAATTAGAATTGGGATAGTTGGGCTATTTTAAGAACAAATGCAGAACAGCATATTCCTACTCTTAGTTCGAAGAGGCTAACATGACTTGGGAAGCTCAAGAAAATGCAGGGTTACAAATAGACCCAGGGCAGGAGGGCAAATGGGAGCCCTTGTCACATTTCTGGATTCTCTGCCACGGATCCGTCTCTCACCAAATCATCCAGTTTCTATGTTTCTCCTGTAGGGTATCTTATTATGGAGGGTATTTTCACTGGTCTTTAAACTATGTAGCTTCAGGACAGAGACCAGTGCCTGTTGACATGACAGATTTCTTCCCTGGCGTGAAGCCAATTCCTCCTGACTGAAGCTCATCACCTACCCTCTTCCCAGTTTTCCTTCTCCATCCCCTCCTTGCTTCAGTGATATGTGACTAGGCATCTCTTTTTCACCTGCCCAATTGCTCTCTTTTCAACACTAAACAAAGAGTGGTGATTCTGAGTGGCTCCAAACCCACAACTTCTTTCTTTAAGAGATAGTTCTAATGCATCTGCCTGAAAGATGGGTGTGCTGTCCAAGCTAGGCTAGCTGCGGGCCCTCATTCCATGGAAGCTACTGTGAGGTAGTCATGTGACACAAGACAAGACTATTAGAACCTTCAGAACCTTTTTTGTTTGTTTATTTGTTTGTTTGTTTGGAGACAGGTCTCTGTATGAGCCCAAAGTATCTTGGAACTCACTGTGTAGATGAGGTTGGCCTGCAACTTTGTGCTCTTCCTGCTTCTGCCTCCAGGGTGCTGAGATTACGTAGCCTGTTCTATCATCACTTTAAAATAGAAGTAGAGAGAGAAGTTCCCTTTCATTCTTCATAATGTTCATTCTTTGTAATCATGCAGCATGCAGGAGGCTGAATTTCCCCACCAGTGAAGGAGCAGATAGAAAGAGCTAGTCCTAGCAGTGACTGAACCCATGCCTCAGTAGTCTTTATGGTTGGTTCCACCCTGTTTTATAAGTCAGTATGTCCCTCACACTCTTAAGTTACAAAGATTGGTTTTCACTCCTTGTGTGAAACTGTCTGACACGAAAGACTTCCTCCTCTTGGATATTATAGTGTAAGGGGTACCCACCCACAGAGAATGATGAATGATAATTATTAGTGATAAAGAAGGTTTCAGACAGTTTTACTTATTTATTATTGTTACTGTTGTGCTGAGGATTGGACAAGGGCCTATTGTACACTAAGCACACACTCTGCTATGGACCTATTTCCACCTCTAGCTTAAAAGAGAATATTTTATGGTACTTAAACATTACGTTCTTTCTGGGTGCCTTAGGGCACAGGGGCCTCAATATATTTTAGATCAATTCATCAGTTTTCAAGACAACTTCAGAATACATCTGCCCCCCAAATTTAAGACCCTGAAGTGAGATAGGAATTTCTCCAGGGTTCCTCTTTTCCACCTCCCTGCAGGTTTATGCTGGTTGTTATTCCTTCTTCCAGTTGGTGGTCGCAGGTCTCTAAATAGGTGAGATGGCTGGGTGAAACAGGTTTGTAGGAAACCCAAGTCTGTGTTTTATCTTCTCTCTTCTTCTTATTTTATAAAATTCTTTGATCACTGATTCATAGAAAGTTGTATCAGTGAGGGAGCACAGATGGGTCTTCATGTTATATTTGGTTACACTTATTAAGAGACGGGTGAGGAGGATTAGGTGGGCTCGTGAGAATGCAGGGCTAGCCTGACTGAAGAAAACTCAAAAAGGAAATACAGAAACGGCACCAACTTAATGTCTCAGCTTTTTTTTTAAATTATTGTTTCTAATATCTACTCACAGGGTCAAACAGCAAAAGAAAAAATTCTTCCCATATGCTGAGCTTTCTCTATGTCAAAGTCTTTACTGTCATTAAAAAATATCAGGATCTGAGCCCCGATAATAAGAAGAGGAGGAGACTTCTTTTGTTTTCAAAGTGAAATTATCCAGTGAGATCAGTGCTAAGATCCTGCCCAGTCTTAGGAATGCCTTTCAGTGTGTTCAGCAGAGAATATCCACAGTGGGAAGGAAGTACAAGCTCTCAGGTGTCAGACAACCTGGATTTTGATCCTGACTGCTAGCAAAAATAGCTATGTGAGCAAAAAAATCCACCAAAGAAAACTTTTTTTTCCTGACCATTAAAAAAGAAAAAGAAAGTTGGCTAAGTGGCCTGGAATGAGGTGCTTAATCTTGTTTTTAAATGTTGTAAGTGGGATAATAATAACAATCCCGCGATTACCTTTGACTCAATGGCTATGCGGTAATTCTCATAAATGCTAATGTGTTATTATTGGAAGGTCAGGATCTGGAGTCAGGAGTTTGAACCTTGTCCCTGTTTCTCTCAGAGTCTGTTTATTTAACTAATGTAGGAAGGGTCTAAGATCAATTCCATGGGGTTTAACAGTTTTGAGGACTGAGATGCATCTCCCATGGTGCCTGGCACAGTATTGCACAGCTCCTATCATGGCTTCTATTCCATGTTACATAAGTGAGTTAGTCCACAGTTACAGAGTTTCCTTGAGAAATGAAATATGGAAGGACAGAGTCAGGATTTCAGGTAAACCTGGACCTGCATATGAACAGGATTCACAGCGGGAAGGGATGAAGGAGTTCTGTGCTGTCGGGTATTTATTTGATGCACTGGTTGGTTTTCTTGATATTGCCAACACAGAAAACGATGTCAGAATGAGCCCCTGGCCAGCCTGTGCTTGATCTCCAGATATCGAGGTGCTGGGCTTCCTGGGTGTGGAGTGTTAAAGAGGGTGTGCCTCTAAAGTTGGGGGCTTTGTATATAACACATCTGGGAAGACTCCTCAGCTTCCAGCTTGCCATCCATCTGGCTCACTGATAAACTCCAAGGATGGATTTTATCTACCTTCTGGATCGATGACTCAATTATTGAGCTAATTATCTTAAAAGCATCCTGTAAGAACTCAAAGTCCCCAAATTTCCTACTTATTCCTGACTGATAAATGAAGTCATTCATAAGTTAAAAAGTAGAGAAAAGACATCACAGCCCTCTTTCTCATTTCTTAGTAAGGTTTTATTTTAGTCAAAACTGGGGTAATTATGCCATTATTAAAATGATAGGCACAGAAATTAAGATAATCTCACTGCATTAATGTAACTTTAGATATTTCAAATATTTAAATGCCACCTAGACTTTTTAAAAATAATGGACTTGGTTTGGGTCTTTGAATATTCTGTTAAAATAAGATTATCATAAAAAACTATCAGATTAAATAATCCCCTAATTAATAATCTTTTTATTTTAGACAAAAAAGGGAAATGTAGTGGCATTTCATTTGTATTTTAATAAATAGAGCGAAAATGGGAGCCTAATGTAGTGGTTCATGACAGAGGGCAGCTCTGTGCTTCAGGGAACATTTGGTAATGTTTGGAAACATCTTTGTTGTCCTAACTCTTCTCCTCTTTTCTCTCTCTCTCTCTCTCTCTCTCTCTCTCTCTCTCTCTCTCTCNNCTCTCTCTCTCTCTCTCTCTCTCTCTCTCTCTCCCTTTCCTCTCTCCCTCTCTTTCTCTGGCGCTAAACATCCTGCAGTATACAGGATGGGGACTTATCAAAAAAAATTACGCAGTCCCAACTGGGTGTGGTGTGCAAGTCTCTAGCCCTAGCACTGAGGAGGAGGCGAAGGCAGGAGGAGGGTAAAGTTCAGGACAGGCTGAGTTACATAGTGAGACACTCTAAAAAAAATCAAAAAATGTGTCAAGGTGGAGAAAAATTGGCCTGATTTCCAAGATGTTATAGTTTGATATCATTTTCTCGGTTCACTTGGAAATGTATTTGAGAATCTCAAAACAGGCCTGTTTTCTCCGGAAAATCCATATGCACATTTTCCTATGTAAGTTGGGAGCAGGATCTCCAGGTCCCTCCCTTCCTTCAAACCCATTCCCCAGGGTCTACCTTTAGACATAAGAATTTTCACCGGAGTCTCAAAGCCATTGTTAAATGAAGCCATAAGGGCAGAATAAACAAATAATATACACACTCCCCCTCCCCAAACAATATCAAGCTGAACTGGGTTCAGTGTGTGTGACTGAAGCTCCAGAACCCATGTTTCTGTTCTCTAGAATGTGTCTGGTGCTATTTATCCTAAACAGCGTCAGTGTGATAATTCCAAGCTTGTGTAAGAAAGGGTTGGTTATACAGAAGACACTGTGTTGTTTATAAACTTTTCTTCCTTCACTGTCCTTTACAAAGACAGTTTGAATGTAACAATAGGAGACGCAATTTACCAGCCAGCTGACCACGAGCCAGCTATTGTTCAGCACAGCCAGTCCCAATGATTGCAGCTCTGCAAAGTACATGTTTGCTGCTCTTTGTTGCCATAGAAGGTCGCGAACAGAATATCAAGGAGTAATGGAAATTCATTTCTAATTTAAATTTTTCCCTTCTTTGCATGGATTTTTTTGTTTTTTGTTTTTTTTTAATAGGGAGATTTCTGGTTATTTAACATGTTTCAGTAGAATTCATACGCAGATGTTTAATAAATACTGAATTAGCAATGATGCTTGTAATGAACTTGAGTGGCAGCAAAAAGGGGCGTCTATAATGCCACCTGCTGGTTTCAACAGCTCATAGGATGGAACCAGAGATGATCCCAAGAGACTCTTACGAGGGTGTATTTTTCCAGGTAGGGTGGATATTCTTAGCTTTCCACGTGTGGGAGATACACATGCGGGCATCAGGCCCCTAGACTGTCTGAGGAAGCAGCTCACGAACCCAGCATCCCACCTCCACTCCATGCCTGTCACCAGGGTCACACTGATGCTAGCTGCCCCAGGCTCAGTCTTTATGGGAAAATTCTGGAAACTGGAATATAGTCAGGAAGTTGAAGTTCTCAGACATTTGTATAGAGGCACATTAACTCGCCACTTGGGATTCTTTTATTTTAAAGAATTTAGAGAAGCAGGTGCCTCACTCAGGAGCCAGGTTCATTCATAGTTTTCCTCAGTACTCAGACTCTGCCCACCTAACTCAGATCAACTTAATCCCCTGCTTCGTGGACTAGACTCCACTTTTTAAAAGAGTTTTGTTTGATCTTATTTTACATCAGGTTTTTTGAGATAAGATTTTGCTATGCAACTAATCCCGGATGGCCTGGGATCTGACGTCCTTGGCTTCCCAAGTGTTGGGTATTCTGAGTGAGTACAACTACACCCAGCTTCAAATGTCGCCTCAAAAATTCATCTTCTATGAGTCTTCAAAATCTATTAAAAGTTTTCTGTGGAGACCAAGTCGTCCTCCATGCCCGCCCACCGTGAACGCTCTGTGTCAATCTGTCTTGACCTGTGAGCGATCCTTCTGGACTTCATAGATGTCACCATGAAGACCTTTTCACTCTGTGTCCCAAGTACGTCCGTTCCTTTCCCTTTGTCCCAGCCTCATGAAATGGCATCTTGGCTCAACTATTTTTCCTTTTCTTTTTCTAGGCAGGGTCTATCTGGGTAGCCCTGGCCATCTTGTAACCTGCTCTGTAGACCAGGCTGGCCTCAAACTCAGAGATCTGTCTGCCTCTGCCTCCTGAGTGATGGGATCAAAGGTGTGCGCCACCACTGCTTGGCTTTGCTGGGCTCTTAAGCCAGGGCCTGCCATAAAGCAAGTGATCTTTCCGTATGCTTCAGTTAGAAAAAAAAGGAGGCTGATGATTGCTTTCTTTAGTTTTTATATAGCAATAGAGTCAACTTTGCAAACACTTAAAGGAAATTAGAAAACTGAAGCACCCCTGGGGACCATCTCATGCAGACCTTAGTGGCAAATCCAAATGAATGACATCTCTCTTTCTATTATCAAGGATCCTCCTCCGGGGAAGGGTGACACGGCCCCAAATGCCCTTGCTTACCATTTTCCCGATCATCATTACATAGGGACCCAGATACTTGTTCACGCCGAAGATGTCTAGCAAACGGATGTACCAATAAATGATGTTCACACAGTAGATGACCCTCCCGTCGCTCCTGAAGGGCTGGTCTTGAAGTCGAAGGATCATTCCCACCGAGAAGAGAAGGATGGCGATGAGGTCGGTGACATTCCAGTATTCCTGCAGCCACACCCTCACCTTCTGCAGCAGCTTGCCAGGCTCTGACATCAGGATCTAGAAGGCAGCAGAGAGGGATTAGGCCTGCTTTCTTTTCTCCTTTCAGCTCCGCTGGGAAGCGCTCGGTCTGTCAGCTGACAGAAGGGGCTATCGAGATCTGTGTCTCCTTGAATACCTGTATGCTAGGGATGCATAACTGAACTAAATTTAGGCAATCCAGATGTGCATAGATGTAAACAACAGGTCTGATTCTTGGGATGGTCTGGCAGCGTTGGGCCACTGCAGATACTTTTGCTATAATACTGCATGTTCCTAACACACTGCAGATACCCACTGTCACCTCAGTAAACAGCGCTTCAGTACTGAGTGACATGGACCACTCCTACAGGACACCTCCATTCCTCTCTTGTATCCCTAAATTGTTGCCCGAAGTACAACCCCATTAATGACTTATCATCATCTCCGTGATTGCCACTGAATCCTAAGTCCCATTACAGGCACATGGCTGCAACGGTCTTCTCAGGGCATATCTGTTGTCATTATGGCCACCAGCCTACCATCCAGTTTCTGAGCAACACACAGCCAGCTCTTTAAGGACCTAACCCTTGATGCGGTTGATGAATACACAGTTGATGGTGTAAGCAAAGACTCATCAAGCTGAACCCTAAGCGAGGCTTCCTTTCATTACCAGTAAATTATAGCTCATTTCTTAAAA
>LOEQ01004156.1:50504-75956 GCA_001685075.1 Bramus lutescens | reverse complement strand
CATAGCTCCTCATCCCCATAGCTCCTCATCCCCATTGCTCCCCCTCATCCCCATAGCTCCTCATCCCCATAGCTCCCCATCCTCACAGCTCCCCCCATAGGTTTCCCCAGGATTTCATTTAGCTGGGGTCATATAGAATGCATCCTGTTCAGATATTTTTCTCTTTGTAACACATACCTAAGTTCTCCCATGGCCTCATAGCTCATTTCTTTTTAGCACTGAATAAGATTTCCTGTCCCCAAGGTTAGCTTTGACTTCAAAGAAATCATGTAGGGGGTGGCATTTTATTGACTTCTCTTAGGCTAAATGGAGGGAGGTGAAGAGAGACCAGAACTGAGTTCCATCCTCCACGGTGCTCTCTGGGGGTGGAAGGGCTGGCAGATGCCGAGCATGGGGGTGAGAGACACCGAGAAGGCATCAAGTCCAGGATAAACTGAGTAAAGGAATCCATGCAGTGTGTCCCCGTCCCCTGTGCTGCTGAAGCTGTCTCTCTCTGTCCACCATGTGGGTTCTGGGTATTAAACGCAGGTCATTGAGTTTGATGGTAAGCTGCGGGAACACATTTGGAGAGCTTGATATGGGATTGGTGGACAGTGCCCAAGGAGACCCCAAGTAAGGAGTTGAAATGGGAGTTAAAAATAGCAAAATTTAAAAAGTCATTTTCATAGAGATGAGAAGAGGAAGGTGTAAATGATATTGAAGTCCTCTGGAGGATGTCTTGGGGCAAAAGGCACGTGAGCAGAAAATAGACTGAATTGCCCAAGGAAACCTCTCTAGGTTTGACAAAGAGGGAAAGCAGCATCCTCCAGCAGCGTTACAGAACCCTGTTTGGGGCTTAATTTGGATGCCAACCATCCTTCTCGAGTCTCCATCCTCGGATATGATGAGCCACCATTTCCCTCCCGTTTTCTGTTAGGAAGCAGTTACCTCTCTCATTTTCTCAATTCCCAGAGTGAAGATGTAGGAGATGACGATCCATTCCTGAGTGGAAGGCCAGCGCTCCATCTTCACTAACACGATGTAATTGAAGAGCATCAGATAGCCGATGTATGCCAACTGCAAAGGAATACAGTACAGGATTCTAACTGCAGAGGCCTGGGGGCTGCGCCCTGGGCAAGACCACTGCGTGGCAGCACCAAGCAAGGTCAGTAAGCAGGACAGGGAGTCCATGAGGAACCAAAATATAGAGTTTTAAATAACAAAGAATATTTATTTATTTTCTATGTGCATTCCTTTGGAGGTCTGAGGACAATTTTCAAAAGTTGTTTCTCGCTATCTACCAAGTTCTGGAGCTCAAACTCAGGCCCCTGGACTTGATGGCAAGTGACTTTACCTGCTGAGCCATCTCTACCTCAAACATTTTTTTTTCTTAAAGGCTGTAATAGTTAAAATAATTGAATATGCAATGTTTGCTTTTTTTTTACCTTTATAGTGTCTCTGGGACCCTAGGACTTTGCTTATACCTTTGTGTCATGGTGTAAGAATTTGTGTGGCAATCATCTGTGTGTGTGTGTGTGTGTGTGTGTGTGTGTGTGTCCCAGTGCTCTGGCTTAGAAAAGAACCTGGCCTATCAGGGTTCTTCTTGCTTAGGTGTAGACATGGCTTTCCACACTGAGGTGATACAGTATATTTTTTTTCCCCTGAAAGATGCCAGGTAGGATAATGCCCACCAGAAGGAAAGAAAGACACATAGACTACTTAAAAGTTGGTAAAATCACAGTGTCATTAGTCAAGATTTAATCTTAAGGACCCACACCCCTGCTCTCCTGAGTGGATGTTTTTGACCTACAGTGGTTGGCTTCTTAGGGAGGGATTTGACTTCTTTCCCACTGTGTACTGTCATCCTTCCCTACCCTGCTCAGAACACTGGAGTTTGTTTTCTGTTTCTTTGAAACAAAACAAGAGAAAATAAATCGGTTTACAGGAAGGCGTGGGGTGTGTGGCCTGTTGTGGATTTAATTCTCCGGAGTCACTAGCATCTGGAGTTGGAATGCTAGATGTGAGGAAACACTCCTCAGGACCCAGGCTTGGAATCTGTTACTGAAAGATGCAGTGATGTCAATGTGGAAAGAAAAGAATTAGTGGTGCTCTTGCCTAAGAAAATTTGCCCCGAGGGGGATGGTAGACGGGTAAAACATCCTGCTGGCAATGCTTCAAGTTGAGCAAGGTACTGCCTGGCCTCAGGGGCTGTGAGCAGGGACCCAGAGTGAGCTGACGCAAATCTGTATTCTTTGGGGGTGGTGTGGCAATAAACAGGGCCGCATGCAGGCAGGAGGATTGAGGATTTAAGATGCTGAAGACATTGAGTGACTTTGGGGCTGTAAACGCAAGTTAGGGGGTAGAAACTGAAGCCTGGTGAGGAGATCAGAGATATGGGACCAGAGAGATGTCTTGTGTACCAATGGGCTTCTCCCTTCATTTTTGCAAACTAAATAGACTTTTTAATGGGAATCAAAGGTACCTCTGACATTCCCATTACATTGATGTACATGGCCAGGCACAACTCTGGCACACAATTCCCTTTCTAATAAGTCAAGACCTGGGCATGGTAGGCAAACACTCTACCATGCCCAGCTACTTCCCAGGCAGCCCTTCCTATGACAGAGGTAAGACACATCGCATCTGGAACAATCAGATTGTGACGGTGAGTGAGTGCTGCAGCTGCCTAGGGTTAGCTGAGCTCCTCCACCTGGGCGATTTGATCTTCTCTATCCCCATGACTACTCTCACATCACCCCAGGCCTAGGTTCCCACAGCCCACTTCAGAAGCACCAGTGAATCAGGGAACTTTCTCACGGGAGAGGCATCCTCTAAAAATTGGTTTTGAGTGTGACTTGGCTCACAGGGTTTCAGGTTATGATCAAGAAAGCACTGACATGCTCTGCGGTCCTTGTATGCATAGCTATGAAACACAAAGGAAGGGAGTCAGTTGGTGAGACTAACACACTCTCTTTCCTTCTGCCTGCCATCGCTTCCATCTTCCCGGTCACTTCCTTCCTTTTACTGATTAAAAATTCTGTTGCTTCAGAGTGGAGTGACTCTTAAGTGCTCTGCTTTTAGCATTTTACGAAGTTCAATGCAACACATTCCAAGGCATTGTCTCCTCTTGTCACATGTTGGCCCAGTGACACATAGACTCATTTCTTCAGAAATTCCGTGTCTTAGAACTTAAGTAACTTTACTAACAAGGTCCACCCTCTGAACTCAGGTCTGGTGTATCTGGAGGAAGAAAGGGAGGCAGAGAAAGTTGGAGTGGTACTTGGGTTTAAGTTTCAGCCCATGCATGTCATCTTGTGTAAGTCACTTAACCTAGGACCTCTGGGGAAGAGCTTGTCACTGATGGGGAAACCCACAGTGCACATCATGTCCTCTGACCTGTGGTTGTACCTTGAACCTGAATCTTCTACAGCTCACAACTGAGAAAGGTTCTCTGCACAGACAGGGCCTGTGAGCCAATTGGATCTCTGCTTCCTTCTATCTTGGAACTGAAGGGGACCCACCTGCTTACCTGTTCCTTTGGAAAGCTGAGATGAGGTCAAAAGGTCATAGGGGAGTGAGGTGGGTGCTCCCTTTGGGCAGAGTGTCAGAGAGGAGGAAGGGACACTTCTGGAAATCAGAGCGAAGTATTCTAACAGAACATGGGTCACAGCAAATGTGACCATCAATCTGATGACAAAGTTTATTGTTAAGCATTATTGGGGTCTCAAAAGCTTGACACTCTCATTTCCAGAAATCTGTTTACCTTGAGGCCTGGGTTTTGTCAACATTTGGACACAAATTGCTGGAATTGTTTAAACATAACTAGGGGATTTAGTGTGATGGATTGAGGCTAACCAGGACAGTTGTAGGAGACCTAACTCCAACTGACAAAGATACAGCTCCCATGGTGGTTCGAATGACAAGGGCACCCATAAGTTCATATGTCTGAATGCTTGGTCTCCAGTGAGTGGCTATTTGAGGGTTCAAGAGACTCACAGTATTCTGAGCTCACTCTCTCTTGCAGATCAAGATAGGAGCTCTCTCTGCTGTTCCCGCCACTATGCCTTCAGTCTCTCATCGTGGACTCTAACCCTCTGAAACCATAAGCCTACTTACATGCTTGCTTCTCTATGTTGCTTTGGCCATGGTGTTTTGTCATAGCAATAGAAAGGGAACTAATACAGCTTTTCAAAGCTTGCTGCAAATGATGTTTGAAGCAGTGTGTTCCATGTTTTTGTAATCCTTGGAGACACCTGAGGCCTTAACCGCCTCCCCACTATTCCCACAGAGCTGATTTAGTTGGGTCCGTGATGGATCCTTGAATTGGGATTTCTAATAAAATCTTTCCTATCATGAGAATTTTAAAAAAAGAATGGGCAAAAACTCACTACTCTCTGTTCTGAGTCAGGGCTTTTTAACCCTAACAGCTCATGACAATGACCTGGGGAGCTCTAATGCAGTACCCAGAGGGATGACATCAGAGCCCTGAGAGTGGAGACCGGGTGAGAGCACGTTTTTAAAGTGTTTCAACACATGGACTTGACACACGCATATAATCCCAGTCCTTGAGATGTAGAAGCAAGGTGATCAAAAGTTTAAGGAAAACTTGGGTGAGACCCTGGCTTAAAAAAAATATCAAAACCAAAAGTGTAGTGGGTGATTCCAATGACCTTGATACAGAGGTGTCATAGCTGACAGCCACTGGCCAGGGTACTGGTGATGAGAAATCATCTGGGGCTGAAAATTGCCTTAGTTGAGTCAACAAGGAGCAAGAGAATCAAGGAACTCAGATGATGGGCGATGGGCATGACGAACCCCATTGAAGAAGAAAGAAAGAGCTGAGACTTGGAAGGCTAATTGAGCTCAGTGTTCATCCAAGTGCTGGTTAATTCTTCATGTAATTCCTTATGCTACTTTCTCTTATGCTTTAGACCAGGAATCTGCTAACATTCACAAAAGGCTGCATGGCAAATCTTCAGGGTTCTGGAGACCAAGAGGATTTTGTTTTTAATGCTCATAATTAACCTTTTTTGTTAGAGCACATGTGTGGCCAGGTGTAGTAAACACTGAAATTTGAAGTTCATCTTTCACAAGCTGATCTTTTATTTTTTTTAAATAAACCTATTTTCAATCTTTTTAAGAAAGGTTAAAAACAAAACAAAGCAAAACAACAGGTTGGGGTTGTAGCTTTAATGGTAGAGCACTCGCCTAGCATTCCTGGGTGTGATGCACGGTGTCACAGAATAAATGAAATCAAAATGCAAAAATGAGTTCCAGCGTGTAGACCGTAAGAGTGGAGTTTCCCCTGTAGCTATAGTTTTCACCCCCCCCTTTTGGTTGTGACAACTGAGGCAAGAGAATAGAAGGAGAAGGGCAGATGTGGGCATAAAAAGGAGGGACAGATGTTATACTGGTGAACTCATTGTCAGTCTCAGGGAGGTTAGGAAGCATCTGGATCCTTGCTCAGACACAGTAGCTGTTAATAAATGATACTTCTCTTGTGGTGTGGACAGATGAATCTGGCATTGATTCCCTCTCAGAAATGTGACGAGTTTAGGAGCAACACTAGTTCCTCCACATTGTACTTATGGATCCAGATATTATTGTGTCTTATATCCGTCAACACACTAATCTTCACATATTATATAGTTTTTTTTCTCTCTCTATCTTACAGATGGACAGAATGGATGGGAAAGTAACTTTTCTGGGGTCACACAACACAGAGGGACACAGGTAGACCTATATGTAGCCTGCCTCTTTTCAGATCACATGCAGTCACAGCCTCACAACTATACTGCTTTCTACAGGGCAAGCTTGAAAGAACGCTATAAAAAATGTAAACTGAATTTTTGGATGTATACTATTTTGAAGTGGGTATGATTTGGGGATGTCAATACATTTGGAATTTTAGTTTACTAAAATGAATATAAATGAGGCATGTGTGTTTTCATATTCTCTCATATTCTATTAAAAATCATCCTGAAAAGTAGCGGCTTTTAACTGGGAGTAGTTTTCATCCCACAAATGCCTGGAAACATTTTAGCTGTCATCCTTAAAGGACAGAGTGTGGATCTGGCATCTGGTAGGCACAGACCAGGGATGCTGCTGCATGGCAAAGAAGGATCCTAGCTAAAATATCACGAGTGCTGAGGCTGTGAAGTCTTGCTTTAAAGCCAGTGTTGAATAATAACATCCTGCCTGGACTGCACAGGAAGCCGTGTCCATGGTCATTTGAGTCCCTCTTGTCCTCAGACCTAGATTGCTCTGTTGTTGACTCAAATGACTGCCCTTCAGTTGGCATGAGAAAGTCTAGAAACACAGAAGCTTTGTCCTTTAGCTGGCGTAGCTCCAGCAGGCTGGACAGAATCACTTTAAGCTCCAGGGGCTCTCAACCTGTTGGTCATGATCCTTTGGGGATCAAATGACCCTTTCCGGGATCAAAAGACCCTTTCACAGGGGTGACCTAAGACCACCAGAAAACACAGATTCATAACAGTAGCAAAAGTAGTTATGAAGTAGCCATGAAAATAATTTTATGGTTGGGTGTCACCACAACATGAAGAACTGTATCAAAGAATCACAGCATTATGATGGTTGAGAACCACTGGAAAGTGTCACTGAAAAGGAAAAGGGAACTGCAGCAATGTCCCTATCTATGATATTAGGTGCCATTTCGGGGACAGCCCATGACTTTGGAGGCAGGAAGTGCATGTAGGGCGTGATTCCTGGAGAATATTTACCAGGGCTGGAGGTTTTCATGATTTGAGCTGCACGTTGTTTAATTGTGCCTGAGTAAGAAAGTGTGGCTGATGTCATTACCAAGTTGGTAGTTGTTACTTATAGATGCTGTCAGTCTCTGGAGGTGCTACATCTCTGCTGCACTTCAACCTGGCCCCCCTCCACACATGTTCCCCTGAAGCCCAGGATGAGCATCTGTAATTGGTTACTCCGTCCCAGTTCTTGTCCATGCGGCAACACAGAAATGTTCCTGAAGAGGACATCTGTTTGCATGTGAAACTAACTCATACACACGGCACATCTGCTTCTATTCTCTCCCCTGTCAGTTCTTTTACCTTCTGTGGCGAGCAGAAAGGCAGTCTATAGAAGCTGTCCCCCAAAGCTTGCAGATCTTATGAAACTACAGGAAAAACAAGGTCACAGAGCTTCCATTCCTGCATGCGTGGTACTTAGAAGGCTGCTCAGAGAAAGCCACACAGGTGCCTGAGACAGGACTGCCCACCCCGAGGCTAGCGTTTTAGAAAGGGGGAAGGAAAATGCTTACAGTGTAGAACCAGAACTTCACAATGGGTGCATTGTAGAACTCATAGATTTTTCGGCCCACGGGGATTAGCCGGTGCCTGCTTTGGACTTCTTCTTCATCCTTCTTTCTGGATGATTCCCCATTGTTTCTTCCCAACATCGCCTACAGTGGGAGAGAACAGAGACCATCATGGTTGGGCTCTGTAGGCCATGTTGCAGAGGAGGAGTGGATGCTCATGACACCCATGAGCTCACAGAACCCAAGAAAACAAGCCCCACACCAAAGAGTAGAAAGGCTTGCCTTTCTTATGTATGAGTTTTACACTCTATTTGTATAAGCTGTGTATTTCTTCTAAGGATGGAAGGCTTGGGGGTTATTTCTTGAGCCTTCTTTTCTTTTATAACATGGACCCTCTGAATGAGTAGGCAGTAGGATATACATAGAGTTCTGAGAGGGATAATAAGCACTGTTTGGGAAGGCCAGGCTACAGGAATATGTCCCAATTCTGTTACTTTCTTCACATATGTATATGAGACATGCAAGATCTGGATTCAAATTCTGTCTACCCCATGCCAGTGACTTCCCAGTCAAAAGCAGATTGACTGGGCATGTTATAAGCCATTTGAAGTGCTTGGAGTTTAGTTAGACTAGGAATATCTCTACCCATATCAAAGCATGGGCATTGATCCCTCCATTTTAAACCTTGTACGATTAGAATCACTGCTGTTATCAATTTTATGCTAACTCTGGGTATATTGACTTCCTCTTCAACCAGATGGGTTAGGGGAAGGATTTGAAGCAAGCTTGATCTGCAATGGTCCTCATCTCTAAGATGCTGGAGAGCTCTATACACATGCATTCCCTTGCTGTTCATTACAACAGTAGCCGTGTGAGCAATAGTGATCAAATATTGCAAAAACAGCAGAATCTAAAGACAGGAAGACACCCTGTCTGGGTAGCAAGCAACAGGATGTCCCAGAGATGACTAAAGAGCCTAACAGTGAAGTCTTGTAGGCTTTGGATGACATAGGCAGGAGGGTGAGTTCTAAGATGAACACTCAGGATCTGTGCACTCTTTGGGCAAGCTATTTCAACCTCTCTGAGACCTACTTTCTCTAGCCATAAGTTGGGCTATGGTCCTTGGGGGCTTATGCATTAACATCTGACACCGAATTAAGTGGTAAGTAAATACTAGGTAGTCTTCAATGTGAACTCTGACCTTCTTAGATACTCTCACCTGAAGGTCCCTCACCAGAGAGGCGTGCATGTTATGAGAATCTATAGCAGGGCAAAATATTGGCTTTAATTCTTCCACACTGTTATAAGACATAGAAGGTTAATTATACAATGCTGGGAAATTCAGTTTTTTCTTTTCTGCAATTATGTGGTGAATGGGTGATGTATGCACGTATGTGTGCACGTGTGCATGCAGAGGCCAGAGGAGAATAATAGGTGGCCTTCTCTGTCACTCTCCACTCTAGTCCCTTGGTGCAGGGTCTCTCACTGAATCTGGAGCTAGGCTGGTGGCCACTAAGCCCCAGTGAACTTCCTGTCTCTACCTACCCATCCTGCACTGGGATTATAGGCACATGTGACCACAGCTGGCTTTTTATGTGGGACTGGGGACTTTAAATGCTAAGTCAACCCCCCTAGCCCAAGACTCAATAAACATGAGTCTAGGATAAGACTACATCATAGTTGATCAGAATTGACAAGGATTTGGGATAAGACACAGTACTTGGCACTTAAGTTTCAAATTAAGAGATCTAATTACAGCAGTGTTTGCAATTTGTAGTGAAGTTGAGGACATACATAAATTCTACATGACTTAAGTTTTCAACCACCTGACACAATACATACAAATATTAATTTCAAGTATTCCAACGATTTCTTCATAGTCAGCTCATTGAACTGTACGACACCCACAAACGGTTTGTGTCTATCCAGTGGCATTTCTAGGGAAGCAACTTCCATTCCTTTGTGTATCCTGGTGAGAAAGGTGTCTTGAGATAAAAGATAGGGAGATTTCACTCTATGTGGCTATCATATGTATCTATTTTCATCAACAAACTGCATCAATATTCTGATGGGTTAAGCATAGGGAAGTCCATTGGAGTCCTACTAACATTGGTCACTGGCCTCAAGAGACTGATGGGATGAGATTTTTGTTCTATAGTTTATGTAACTATTCTTATTCTCCTTATTTCTGTGCTTATCCTCTGCTTATTTCTATGCCAAATAACCCAATGTCATTTGGGGATATGATGGGATGAAAGTAAAGATCTGTTGAAGGTTTTGAGTTATCTTAGGGAGTGACATCTTGGGGTGACGTCTGGGGATAATGGCTTTCCTAGCAAAGTTTGCACAACCCTGGAGCTCTGCACACGCTGGGGGCTTTTTTTTTAGGCTTCAGTGCAGGATGGCACATTTCCTTGGCCTTGCAGGTGAAACAAAAGCATTGCAGCCCTTCCTTTCCTTTGCTGCTCACAGAGGTTCTGAGGGGTGCGGTCCATTCGCAAAGTCTGGTCTCTCACAGGTTACTGTTTCGTCAGTTCTGGTCTCAGCAGCTCAACTCTGCTTTTGTTGATTTCTCAACATAATCAAACATCTTCTTTGACATTGCTTAAAGCAGAATTTAATAGGGCCACTTATGTTTAAAAAAATAGTGAAAGGGCTGGAGAGAGGGCACAGTGGTTAAGAGCGCTGGCTGCTTTTCCAGAGGTCCTGAGCTCAATTCCCAGCAACCACATGGTGGCTCACAACCATCCGTAATGAGATCTGATGCCCTCTTCTGGCCTACAAACATACATACATAAATAAATCTAAAAAATAAAGAAACAAAGTAGAAAACAAAGATATTTTCTAGTAGCAAAAGAGGTTTGAACAGGGTCGAATATATCTTGCTCAGTGCAGATTTGAGACCCTGTTAGCTGGCCACAGGTGTCAAAGTGGGGAAAGATCCTTTGGGATAAGTTAAGCTGCTAAAGGCTACAAACACAGTGCAAGTGGACAGCCATATTCTTAGGTGTCATTTTGGAAGCAACCCTATTCCCAGAAAGGATGCATTCATTTTGTTAGAAGCTCAAATATCATCCCTGTGAAGGGAATGGGCTTGTTAACAAGTTCCTTTCTCCAATCCTGTCTAGGGTGAGCTGTTCATTGGAGGAGCAGCAGGGAACCAAATTGGCCATCAGGGTGAAATGAGGCTCCCTTGAAGGTCAATGCTGTCCCACTCAAAGCTCGCAACCCCTCACGTCTCCACCTTATTCTTCTCTGTGAGGTTTTTGCTCAACATCATATGTACTACTTGGGTTCACAGTGAACAGAGTTAGGATCTATTCTCTGGCAAGCTCGTTATGCTCTGGGACTAGAGAGACATCTTTTACAGTGACTTTCTGAAGGATCAAAGTCCCCAAAGCTCTTAGTAGACAAGTGGCCCTCCTTCCCCTATACCCAGACACAGAGAGCATCATGCAGCTTCTGACTGTCCTCCCAGGAGGCTGCCTGTGAGGGAGCCACACCATACTTAATCTGGGACACTTGGCATCCCTTGGATGCTCTATACTCTGGTGAACTAAATCCACTAAGCAGGACCATCAGAGAACAGAAAATAATTCTCTCTTGCCCTTGGCAACTGGCTGAGGTTGCTAAATGTACAACAACAGTCAATGGAGTATGTATGCTTGGATTCTAATCTCACCTTTGCAACCAACCAGCTGGCTAAATGCGGGCAATTTAATCTCTGAGTCCTTGCTTTCTAATCTGGGAAGTAGAACAATGTGTACCTGATGAGCATAATGTGGTCCCATGAGTGAGGGCTGACAGAGTATGCAGCGCCATTTCAACAACAGTCTAAGTAGCTTACATGTATGTGTCTAAGCGGTTTATTCTTAAACCACACAACCACCTGCAAGGCAGACAAAACTTAACTCCCACTAAAGATGGGATGAAATTATGTTTAATGTCACAGAGCAAGTAGGTGAAGGGGCAGGATTGTTGAGAAATATTATTTGAAGGCATGTTACTTTTGTTTATACTGCATTTGTTTAACTCTGTGAAGCTGTGGCTCTTTGCCTGCCTAAAACACCTGATTGGTCTAATAAAGAGCTAAACAGCCAATAGCAAGGCAGGAGCAAGGATATGTGGGGATTGCAGGCAGAGAGTAAACAGAAGGAGAACCAAGGAAGAAAGAGGAGTAAGAGAAAAAGGAGAGGAGGACATCATGGGCCAGCCACTGAGCTACACAGCAAGCCTCAGAGAAATAAGAAAAGAAAGACATACAGAAATAGAGAAAGATAAAAGCCCATAGGCAAAAGGTAGTTGGGATAATTTAAGTTAAGAAAAGCTGTCAAGAAACAAGTCAAGCTCAGGCCAGGTATTCATAACTAAGAATCAGCCTCTGTGTATGATTTATTTGGGAGCTGGTCCTCCAAAAAAGTCAAAAGAATAAACCATCACACTACACAGGATTCTGACTCTAAAGCACACACTCTTTACCTCTCTGTTGAGACAGCCAGGAAGAACTCAGAATTAACACTAACCATGATTAAAAAACCATTTAATTGAGGCATTCAGAGACCAAAATTATGACATGATCTGCAGGGAAGGCAGTGTGCTGCTATCGCAAGGCAGGACAGGGCAGGAGCCTACCTAGGTTTTTACAAAGATCTTGGAACTGAAATAAAAATTGGCTTTTCATCCAGTCAACAAAGGGTCATATCTATCAACAGATCCCCAAGAAGGGGTTTCTAGAAAGAAGCACTGCCTATGGAGGAAGATTGTCACATGGTGAGACTCATGCAAAGTCTTTTTTGTTACCTGAACCAACCCAATTTTCATCTTCTCCTCTTACAGTTCCTTCTGGGTCATTACTCCTAGATCTAGTGGCTAGGGTGTTGAGGAAGGCTGAGGTGCTTCAGACCTGTCCCTGTGGAGTTGCTGTTTGATGCAGCTCTCCCAAGTCCTATTTGTCCCTTTAATAGCACAGGCACAGGCTATTTTTAGCCGTTGGACACAAGCCAGTGGCAGTCATGTCACTTGGGTGGGGGCTGTGGGAAGTGCTTCCGTGCACAGCTGTCTTGTTCTCTCTACAGAACAAAGCACCCATGTTCTATAATTGTACCAGGAAGCGCTAATAAAAGCTTTCCACAAACCTCAAAATTCAATTAGTGATGGGTTTGTGACTTTGACCCTGAAGACAGATACAGTCTTAGCTTCTGACCAGCAGAATGGCTCCCAGCTCAGCAAAGCTGGCTGCTCACAGCTCATGGCTTCCCTCTCTCTCGCCAGTCACATCATCATGTTTATCAACGAATGCTTGCCTGGAAAATTGAGGTTGCCTGGCTTTGAATTTCACTGATTTGTTCTGTAGCACCATTGGCAGAAGCACTTTACATACAGTTGGATCTTATAGCCCTGCTGTTGTGCACAAAGAGGAAACTTTTATGATACTGTAATCTCAACACTTACATGATTATACCTGTCAGGAAGTCGGGGAACCCTTATCTCAAGCATTATTGAACCTCAGCAATATCAATGCATGAGTGGCTTGGGAGAAAAACAGCATAGTGTTTTCTTACTGTTAGCTCCATGTCCTCTTCATCTTTCTCCTTTGTGGTCTTCTCTGGCTCCTCTGGCTCCTTCTCTTGGAGGTGAATTTCTTGGGCCTGAGTCATATAGGGCATGTCATCTTTGTTCTTGAACTCCAAGCTGAGAATTGAAGGAGGAAGTAGAATTCCCAGAATTACCTAAAGTAATAATAATGATAATAATAATAATCACATTTAAAGGATTAAGATTAGGGTGGTTGCTTAGAATCAGAGAACCTGGGGTGTGGCATATGAGTGTGTGTGTGTGTGTGTGTGTGTGTGTGTCTGTGTGTGTCTGTGTTTGTGCATGCACATGCATGCTCATGCACAGGTGCTCTACTGGCTGAACATGGATGTGGAAATATGGAGATCTAAACATACAAGAAGGTGACTTTTTGGCCCATCTAGGAAACACTTATTTTACTCAAATATATCTTACCTGATTAATTCTAACTTTATGGGGCAAACTGAGGAGAAAGATCTTATTCAAAGGAAAGGTGAAAAAATAGGAGATTTTCATTTGATCATTAGACAGAACTTGGCCTTGTAAAATCAATTCCTACACATACTGGCATTTATTTGTGAATGTGTCAAATAGAGTTGATGTGCTAGCTGATGACCTCTGTGAAGTAAAGCTTTCTGGATTGACCTTGAAGGCACATGTAGAAAATCATTTTATCTACTGTAGAACATTTTGCTGGAAATAGCCAATGTACAAACAGGACCATCCCTTCCCACAGATATCTCAATATTCATGGAGAATAGTTAGTCTCCTTGCACAAGAGCCCCAGAAAGGCCAACATTGCATTACTCTCATGTGTAAACACTGTGTGTGAATCTCAGGGTCAGGATGCTCATTACATAGGCCTTTCTCATGGCAGAGTGATCTCCTCCACTGCCAGAGAACAGTGTCCTCTCCAGCTTCTCTCAATTCTAAAATAGTCCCAGTGCATAAGGCTCCCGACAATGAGCCTCCTTGAAGATACTGCGCTGAGGGGAGGGACTCAGACAGAATCTGAAGGATCAGTGGGTGTGATGCCTCCACAGGGACAGTCTTGTGGTCTTAATAGCCATGGGGACTTAAGACCAGTCAGGAGAAAAGGACCAGAACTGACTCTGAATTATAGGTGGTTTGGGAGGCTCAAAGGGCACACTGGCAATCTTTGTAGGGTACAAGGCCCTGTCCTCGGAGCTGAGAACCAGCTTGGCTCCCCACCTGAGGCCAGACTTAGTGGTTACTAGCAGCAGGACTCTGGAATATAACACCTGACCTACTTCATAGAACCATTTTTGTAACTTCAGCTCAAGAGCCCCTAAGAATGGCGGAGTGAGACAAACAGTTCAAGTCCAGTAAAACAAGTCAAGGAGGGCAGGATGCAAAATTGTGGTGTAAGTGGATCCAAAGATACTAGGTGTATCATGAGCGACATGGTCATGATGTCACACTGTATACTAGCAAATTTGTTAAGAGAGTAGATGTTAGACAATCCTACCTCATGCAAAAAAGGGTAATTGCAAGATGATGAATATGCCAATTTGCTTGACTCTGGTAGTTACTTCATTGTGTATGTTAAGGCATTGTATTGTCATCTTAAATATATGTAATTAAAAACTGCCATCATAAAATTAAACCAAACAAACACCCTTCTGCTTTTCTCTCATTCATATCTCTCTCTCTCTCTCTCTCTCTCTCTCTCTCTCTCTCTTTTTAAAAATTCTTTCATTTTAACATTTTCCCTGAAAAATCACTAGCAGGATTAGAGGAAGCAAAAATTGGGCTGAGGTGTTGCACAAAGGTGGAGAGCTCGCCTGGCCTGTGTGGGGCCCTGCGATCTTCTCTAAAACTGCCAACAAATAAGGCAAAAGCTTCAACCCAACTTTCTCTTCTCAAGAACAAGTCCCATGCACAGTCTGTTCAGTACCCAAGAGAACTGCTACCTCTTGGTTTTCCTTCGTTCATTTATATAGTTATCACTATACACCTTTTGAAAATGGGCTTAGGTTGTGTCGACTGGCCTGTGACTCGCTTTTCCTCATTTGAGAACAGATCAGGGACTAGGGATGTAGCTCACTGCCATGTGTGAGATTCTGGGTTTGATCTTGAACCCACCTCTCCTGAGTAATGTCTTATGTACAAGTCTATCTCAACTTTAGTTCAGCTAAAATATCTCAAGCCCATTCTATCAGAGGCCATGTGTCTATGATATGACATAATACAAGAAAGCCTGGGTGGGACCAGGAGGGTATTCAGCCTCACAGGGCACTGAAGGGTGACTTAGATGAGACTCCTGTGGTAGCATGATTGTGCAAGAGTATACAGTGTCCCCCATGGGACCTGTGTGTACTCTGCATCTTTGGATTTGAGACAAGATTCTGTTTTTGTAGGCCTTAAGATCTGGCCTCAAGACCCCCAATCTAAAACCTTTGAGGGTAGAGGCAGAATAATCAATCAGTGACAATAGTGTATGTAGCCTGCCTTCTTAAATGTGACAGACCCAAGTTCAAATCCTTGACTCTAAACAAAAATCACATATCTAAGGAGATTATAATGAATAGTGATGGGTTAGCATCACCTCCCGACATAAGATAACCCTTAGACCCACCATAGATCTAGCTTAGAAAACTCCAACCAACCCTTGGACGCTTTTGGGTATGCTGACCTTGAGGCCCGAGTTCTTGCGCATGCGGAGCCGGCCCATCCACATGTCAGTAAGTAACATCTGGCTGCACGTGTGTGCAATGAAGTCACGGTGCTTGGCAGCCACAGCCAGCTGCAGGCATGTGGCATTGCTCCAGTTCTTCAACTCATATGTTAGCAGTTTCATGGCCAGCTGCTCATCCTGCTTATAGGATTGGTCCAAGAGTTCCACAGCCAGCTGGCCAAAGTCCCTGGAAGACAAGGCACAGGAGGGTCTTTCAGGCCAACTTGGAGACTTCCATGAACAAAGATGGGCCCCACTGTGCAATCATGAAAGGTAGCTTGCTGTGAGGAGTAGCTGTTTCATGTCAAATCTGGTGGCTCATAAAAACACCCAGTCAACATCCTTTAAGTGTTCGCTAGATACCATGTCTAGAACTGAAGATATTAGGGCAAAGCTTGATTCCTGCACTCAAGACCCCCAATTCAGGGCACATGAAGGTAGAGGCAGAATAATCAGTCAACAATTAGAGCAAAGTGTGTCTTCTTAAACGTGACAGACCTGTTCTTGCCAACTATATATGATCTCAGCACAGTTACTTAAATTCTCTGAGATGTTATCCTGAATTGGATGAAGTACATGATGCTATGACCTGTTGCTTGGGGGCAGTTGAGAGGATGAATGAAACCAGTGTAATCTCTGTATTTCTATGCAGCATTGTGCACAATAAGGGTAAATGACTCATGCCCACTCTCTATGTGCTCTAGTGCAGGGACTCTGTTACCCCATAAGTTTTGTGGGGCCCAGAACTTCTGGCATTTCGGGTCTACCTTTCCTTCTCTCCCCACCCTCCTCACGAGCGACTGGCAAACCTGGAGTTGTGGTTCAGCTCCTGGGAAATGTCATCAACCATGTCATTCTCAGAGGCCTCATGAGCCATGGCTTTGCAGAGCTTGCAGGCCACCAGGGCTTTGGCCATGGCCTCCTCCCCATGTTGCCAGAAGAACAGGGCCATCTTCTGCCTCTTCATGAGCACAGCCCACACCATCAGCTCATGGAAGGGGAAGGGGAAGTGGTTGATCTCGGGGTCATCCAAGTCAATGTCCACCTCTTCTTCACGCTTCTTAGTTGTCTTCCTTCCTCTCCTCAAGGGAATGTCATCCTGCAATTTTAGAGAAACAAAGACAAGCTGAGTTGAAAATGAATCAGATCAATTCACTACATAATTTATGTATAGCTTCCATTGGCTCAGCTCTAGAATCATACTGAAACGAACCAGACCAATTCTTATCCTAAAGAGACTTACAAGCTCCTTCGGGCTAATTTAAAAATAAGACTTAATAAATGCATACTCAATGACCAACATGTCCGTTTATGCTTTACATTAAACAAAACATTTTCTAAGCTGGGGATGGTGGTGAATCCCTAAAATCCCAGCAACACCTTGGAGTCAGAAATAGGAGGATGGCAAGTTCGAGGTCAGGCTGGGCTACATAATTAGAGTCTGTCTTAGAAATTCCAAACATGTTTTCATAGGTCATTTTCTTCCTTCCTTTCTTTTTTTTGTTTGTTTACTATTGTCCATTTCTTCTTCCATAGGTGTGGCTGTCTATACCTCATGATGGACAGCATTACCATGTTTCTTTTTTTTCCTTATTTTTTTTCTGAAAAAGCAGCGATATTCTATACTTGTGTTTTCACATAACAACAATAAACAATGAACCAAAGATGGGAACAAAACTCTCAAGTTTCTGCACACCTATTAGATGCATCTGTGAAATTCTTTGGATTGTTGGCAATGGTAAATATTTCTAATTGATTTTGCCTGTGGAGTTTATGCACTTGGTTTTCAAGTTAGTATTTACAATTGGATTTATTGATTTTTGTTTTGCCCCCACTGCTAACATAAATCATTGTGGAATTTTAAAAGCTACTGTGAACTGCCACCATGGCACTTGGAAAATAGTATTTTAGAATCATGCACTAAGCCTTACTATCAAAATGAACTCATATATCTTTTAAATATGTGAGAAAGAGAATAATCGACACTAATAATTTGAGCAAACACTAACCTCCATTCCCAGCAGTTTCAAGGCTTTGGGCTGTTTAAAAAAATGTTGTGAACAAGTTAGATCTTTTTTTCATTGAGGTAAGAAACGAATTCTACTATATTGTAAATAAGTAATATAAGAACTCTACGGTACCATATAGCATTAATTCTATGTCACTGAGTAAACATAATAAACGGAACATGTTTTTGAAAAATTTAGGAGAGTTAGGGATGTTGTGATTTTGGTGAACCACAGCAAATTAGAAAACTGACAAGATAAAATTGAATGTTTAGAATGACTTTTGTGGGTCAAAGTTTCTTTCCCTTTCCTATAACCGTCCTATTTCACCGGCACCTCCAGGATGTACAGCGCTTGAATAAACATTATGGTCTGAGTGTTTTCCTCCCCACCCGTCTACATCAGATGATGAAATTCTAACTGACAAGGTGGGTATTTGGGGGAGAGTGAAAGTTATATCATTATCAGAAAGGCTGATGGGAGTTGGTTGGCTTTTCCCGTGTGAAGACACAGATAGAAGGTGCCACCTACGAAGCAGAAAACATGCCCTCTGCATATGCTCAGCCTGTTGGTACCCTGTTCTTGACCTTGGTGCTGTTTATAAGCCCCTTAGCCTACGGTATTTTGTTACAGTAGTCAGAGCAGAGAAGACAGATGAAAAATGAAACAATCAGCAGATCAAACCAGAGATTTCTCAAACCTCTGAAAAACTTCTATTATGCAGAGAGTTGGGGTATAATTCGAAATGTTTGCTTAGATGCTTCCTTGGGCTGTCTTCCAGTGTTGCACAGCAGAGCAAGGGTGTGCGAGTCATAGCAGGTGCTGTTGGTGCAGAAGTTGCTCAGGGGCACGGAGGGCATCCCCACACAGGGAGTGGCTTCCTTGGCCTTGCTGGGCATTTGTAAAATGGGCACAAGAGGGCACGGAGAAGGCCACTTGGGAATTTGTATTTAAGAGTAGGAGGAAAAAACAACACCCATGG
Organism: Bramus lutescens; assembly: GCA_001685075.1. NCBI lineage: Eukaryota > Metazoa > Chordata > Mammalia > Rodentia > Cricetidae > Bramus > Bramus lutescens. The sequence continues at coordinate 57,438 of LOEQ01004156.1, read as the reverse complement.
GCCAGGAGTACCAATTCTGTCTTCCAAGTGCATCAGGGCAGTGGGTGTCATTTTGGAAGCTACTGAGGACATAAGAATTCGGAGCTGACAGTTCCTGTAATTTGATAGGATTATGTAAGTTAGAATAGCTTGACGCTCTCCCTCCTTTTCTCTTTTGCCTTCTAAAATTACCACAAGTCTACATTTTTTGTCTTTATTCAAACATTTTGTTTCCCCGCTCCTGGTTTTCTAATAGACCCACAAAATATTTTCCTCAGTGGAAAACTTTGTTAAGAAACAAAACAAAACAAAACAAACAAACAAAAGCCTAGAAAACCAAAACCAAAACTACATAAAGGGAAAAAAATCATAAAACCCAAACATTAAGAAAATCATAAATATTTTTTAAAAGAGAGAAAAAAGAAATCTCATGCCCACTACAAGTAGAGTCAATTGCTCTCTGGGTGCCATTTTGGGGTCTTAAGGGTGCCCCAGCCCCTTTCAGGGAGTGAAGTCCAAGCTATGTTTATAGTAATACATGCCTTTGAGGGTCTTGGCTTATGACAGCACTAGCAGCCCAAAGCTGTGGGGGCCTAAGCTTGACAGGAGGAAAGGTGATGGAGCTACTTGGGGACTGTTCCTAGATCCCAGCGCTAGGCACAAAATGAACCAACCAACCAAACAACAACAAACAAAATAACCAACCAACACAAACGCAAAACAGCTTCACTTAAGAAGGTCCTCAAGACGTGAACACTGTAATCATTGGCTAAATCGAGCCGTGAGGACATATTTTAGAAATGCCCTATTGCCATCCTGTGGGACATAGGTGGAAGCTGTCCCTGCCTGGACTTCTTTTGCCATAGTAGTACTGACCCAGTGATTCCCGAGGAAAGTGCACATTTTTGCTGGAATGGAACTGCAGACATGAAAATGCAAAATAGAAAACCAAAAAACGAAGTCCCTCCCCAATGGAAGATCATTTTTATTGAAGGAAAGACTAGCAGAGAGACTGTAGTTATTTAGACTGTAACTCTAGAGAGACATTTTTAGAATGATCAAAGTGGGACTGTCACCGCAAGGAAAACAGCACATAGAATTTGTCCAGTATTTTATATTTAATCATAAATTTCAATAATTTGGATGGAAAAAGAGGAGGGTGCACTTTCTGTCTTTTCAATTCGTTTTCCCTTGGAGACAAGAAGCCATACCCGAAATCTCTCCTCCCTAGTCTTCCCCAAAAGAACCTCAGAACATGCTAGAAACTCACCCTTTTGGGGCCAAACAGATTGTGGTAGAGGGTCCGGAAGCGCTTGCGGGTGTAATTGCAGCGGTAAGCCCCGCCCATCAGGTACTCAATCACTAGGCCAATGTCTATGAGGCTGATTCTGTAGTCCGGGGGCAGGTTTCCCTGTTAGAGAGGAAGGGAACAACAGACAAACCCAAAAAGACGGCGTAGTTTACTAGGGGTTCATTGGCAAGTGTTCTGTAACTATTTTAGAGTAAAAATTATAATGAAAAAAGAAACAAGAATGTATTATTATGCTGGTTAATTAATTCACCTTAAAATAGATCCAACCGAAACCTGGATACTCTCGCTTGGAAAGAAGACATAAGTTAAATAAGAAGATGCGGTAATCGCCGGCAATAACAGAAAATCAAATTATTTATTCAAGTCTTCAGCTGGGGAGAAAAAAACACCAGTGTAGCAGAAAGAAACACAGGCTAGACAAGGCAAGGGCTATCATTCCCAGCTTCTAGATGCAGGGTCCCCTGATGCTCCTAAGCCTCTCTCTGACCCTGGCCTACCTCTTGTAGGCTCTTTGTGTTCCCCCCACGCACAAAAGGAAGACTCCTCTCAGAAGATGAGTGTCGCTACCAGGGTGGGGACCACTTAGAGACCAATTCTACTTAAACATAAGACCTGTTAGCTGGTCATTTATACTGGCTCTCCCCCATCCCCCATATATAACAGGGATCAGGGAAGGCATTTCATAGTGTCAGAATGGAACTGTATGAGTGTTCTTTGTGCTGAAAGGGTGTGCGTGTGTGTGTACGTGTGTGTGTGTGCGTGTGTGTGTGTAAAACAGGAGAAGAAATTTTAACATTGGAATTAAAACTTTCACAAAATTAGGTGGTTTTGTCACCTTTTGTTATAAAACAGCTTTGTTTGGTTGCAGGGAGGGCACAGGGTTAGGATGGAGCCTAGGATTAGTTTTTATTAAAAACTATTTTTTTTTTGAGGGCTGGTCCCAGGGATGGAACACAGGGTGTTCATGCAGGTGGTTCAAAAGAGGTTTATTTGAGCCCAAGGAGACTCTCTGCTCTGTTAAGTCAAGGAAGAAGGGATACATAGTGAATTCCTGGCAGCTCTCACAGTCTGACTTAATTACAGATGCAGGACAGCATCCTCTGCCAGTGACAGCCTATGTCACACACTACTGGGATTTTGGTGACTACATTGTCTGAACAATATTTTGCCGACTCCAGTGGGTTGGACATCTGTGTGCCTCGTTGCCTCCCCTGGGTGGCTTCTGATGCAAGCCTGGATTTGTGGAACCTCTTCTCTACCACCTAAGACTCAGGGGGCAATAACAGTCCACTTACAGATCTCCAGAGTGTGATATGGGACACCTGGCAGTAGGAAATCTATTTAATTGGCTAAAGGAGGCTTCAATGTAGTCTGTCATTAAACCTATAGTTTTAAATTTTTCTTGAATTCTTTTATCTTTGTATTTCCCATGTCTTTTATAACCATGGGTTGTGGTTGGTTCTTGGGATTTTGTTGTTGAAAGTATGTATCAGTGAAACAAAGAAATTAATTGATGTGGCTGGGATTCAGTCTGGGTTGGGCTTTTTGTGTTATATTCTTAGTAGCAAAATTAAGTGGCTAGGTTCCCTTCATCAGCCCTGGTTGGGATAACTATGTCCTGGATACATGTTACATGCTGAGGATGATGCCCTGACTTGGCGTGCACACAGCAGTGACGAGGCATCTGTATTGTTTATCCTGGGACACAACTGTTGGACCGAAGGGCAGCTTGCAGGTATTCATGCCAAGAAAGGCCAGAGACATGAGTCCCCAGGGCAAACAGCACGGGGCTAGGCTCTGTTAGCTCAACCCCGCAGGACTCGGTATCCTTTTCTATATCTCATTCTATGTTCTAAAAATCAGAAATCAGGGACCTTCACCCCTCAGGTTCCGCCTGCTTCTAGAAGCCCGACTGTTAATCAGCATCTACCAACTGCTTTTATTTTCTACTGCCCCCCATTGGGCAAAGAGCACTGTGCTGAGTGCTCAGGGTTGGTGTCCTCTGGAGTTTGGTGTGTGGGGCTGGAGGTGGTCAAGGAAGTGATGTGGCTGGATCTGTGCTCTCGTTTCCCCTGCTCTGGAGGAGGCAGAAGAGGTGAGTGGTACCTTGAATGCCTAACAGGTTGTGACAACAGCCTCCTGAAGGAGTCTTCCTTTGCTTTGGATCTTTCCAAATTGGAATTAAAAAACGGACACCAGAGTCATTCTTATGCTGTCTGCTGTTCTTAGTCCTGTCCCCACCCTGTGGGGCGTGGCTTTGGGAATGGGCAAAGCCTCAAGAAGGAGACCCCATTTCATGCCTTAACAACACAGAGCAGGCCCTGAGATTCAAGTTACTTCATAGAGAGGATCGGGAGGCAGGTTGACAACTTGAGAATGTTGTCCTCATGCTCTGAACCATTACTCGAAGGTAAGATTTAAATCATGCCATGCTTATAGATGTCCTTGAGAGCAGTTCAAACTCAAAATGAACTGTCTTTAGGCGTCAGCTCATGGTATGGCTGTCAGATTTGAACTGTTTAGGAACATCGCTTTTTTTTTCCCCTTTGAAACACATAGCAAGCCTTGAAAACAAGCTTGTTTTTTCTGGGGTGTGGAACGTCTTAAATGATTGCTGATTTTTAGATTCAGCAAAGGAGAGTGTGGAAAAGACGTGGGAGACAGGCTTGATGGGCGGAAAATAGTCACTGGTTAGGGCTCAGTCTGGGGAGTACTCAGGAAGTAAGGTCACCCATAGTCTAGTAGGCTAGCGAAGTAAAAAACCAGGCAATCGATTATTTTTAAAAATAAGAGTGTTCCTACAAATTTGCATGAATTTTTCTTATGGGCTTCTGAACGTCTCCTTTTCTTTTCCAAAATTTAAGAAACTTTTCCCTTCCTTCCTCCCTCTCTCCCTCCCTCCCTCNCCCTTCCTTCCTTCCTTCCTTCCTTCCTTCCTTCCTTTTTCCCTCTTTCCCTCCCTCCCCCTTCTCTATGCCCCCCTCTTTTGTATTCAGCAAAACTGGTCTTAGTTCCCATGTAAATGAATTTTAAATCTTAATTTTACCATGGCCTCTGTATTCTACTCAAATCACCCTCCTCTGGCAGTGAAGGACCACACAGATAATCTGAAGTATTAGCACAGTTAATTGAAGAAAGAGAAACTACTACTTAAAACATCTGAAGCCACAGACTAAGCAGGCAGCTACTAAAATGGCAGGTTATATGTTAAGGGAGTGCAGACAGACTTGAGCCGCTAGCTTAATAGGAAAGCCATGAATATAGTTGATGGATTTATGCATGAAGTCACTTTATCGAATTGGTTTTGCTTACATCAGTTCAAACTTCTGGTGGATGGAGAGTGGCGATTCTTTACCACACTGTTTGTAGATTGTTCTCTAGATATGAATGGATTTGAGATCTTGAGACAAGCTTGGAAGCATTTCTCCTCACTCATTTCTGTTGGTTTCAAAGAACAGCGGGACTTGGAGATGACCTGATTGGCTTATGGTGATCTGATAATTACAAAATGTATCCTTGGATTTGTAGGCATCATTTACATTTAATTCAGATATATCTCACTATCTATCATGTTTAAAGTCCAGGGGGCTGGAGAGATGGCTCAGCGGTTAAGAGCACTGGTTGCTCTTCCAGAGGTCCTGAGTTCAATTCCCAGCAACCACATGGTGGCTAACAGCCATCTGTAATGAGATCTGGTGCCCTCTTCTGGCGTGCGGGCATACATGGTGGCAGAATGTATATAAATGTATATAAATAAATCTTAAAAAAATAAAGTCCAGAACTGTTTCTAACTCATGCACATGTATGTGTATATACATTATATTATGACTACCAGTTAAAACTTTCATAGAATAATATATATATATATATATGCATGCCTGTAAGGGAAGAAGCGCTTATTATATTCCTTAATACTTATTATATTCTTTAATTTAAAAATTAAATGTCCCAAGACGTTCTTAGGATTTTAAACCTAGATTTTGGATCACCTGAGTAAGTACTTGGCCTAAATTAGAAAGTCCTATGGGACCATGGGAGAAATTTGCACCCAGATGTGAAACTTTCACGTCTTTGAGAAACACCTAACAAAGAGTCTCATTTCCATATCATTTTATCTGTGAACATAAACTGTTGATGTGTGGCTCCTTTGCAGATGAGAAGGCTATCCCTTCCTTTCCTTCAGTAGCCAGAGAGATGAGCCTTTATTTCCTGTTTCCACTTCTCCTGAGAGAAGAAACTAAACACTGACATCATTTTTGCCGTCCTCTTACTAACAGTCAGCTCTCCATGTAAAAGGAGAAACTGTTGCTAGGCCAGCCTAGTGCGATTCTGCATGAGCTTTAAAGCTGTCTCCTCCAGTCCCTAAGTGAGCGACACTCCTCTCGCGTTATTATTCCTGTCGCTCTGAAAGGTCTGCGCTTAGCTAACGGTCCTTCCTCCCATGTTTTAGCATCCTTTTCTTATTAATCCATATCATCTTCAAGGTACATTAACAGCCGAGAAGCTTTAAAAAGGAAGAGAGTACCTTAAGGATTCGCTGCCTGCCTTCTAACAAGACTTGTTACAAACAACTGCAAGAGACAGCTCAAGGAGCTTTGGCTAATGGCTACTGCTGTAGCAGAGTGGAAATCTTCCGCGAAGAGACGCTAATATGAGAGATCATTTAGCTGAGAGAAGCTAATATGAGATCGTGATCATTTCTGCTCAAGGAACTATAACTTCAAAGATCTCCTTGAAAGTCAGGCAAGACCTGACTGCCAGGAAAGGGGGCAGGGAAAATGCGTGTGTTGCAAGGTTGGCTGATGAACAGGATTCTGGGGCCAAAGCCTAGCTATATCATCAGAAAGCCCCACATTGTAGCTGAACACAGACTCCTCTGAGGTGAGGAGATGGTATCAGATTCATTATTTTAGAATTGCTTGAAATAATTGATTGAACATAAGAGTTAAATGCTTAGCAAAGAATATGCGGAGTAAGCGGGACCCTAATCACCTGAGAATAGTTTCCAGAAAAATTGAACTCAGGATAAATTAAGTGAAAGCAGAATGTGTGAAGGAAATGGGTTAACTGGAGGCACAGATGCCACAGTGGCTTGGAACGGGCCAGACTGAGGAAAGTTGGGGTCTCAGTAAAGTGGTGACTTGGGTAAACAAGCACACAGGGGCTGCTTCCCTTGATGTCAAGAGTTACCGGTTTTGCCCACAAAGCTGGACAATCCTTCAATATGGCTGTGTGGAGACAGAAGGAAGGTTTGTAGTAACAAGGAAAAATAAAACCAGTGTTTTCAGGTGGATGTGGGTTTTGTTTTTGTTCTTACATCCTTTACTCATTCTTAATGAAGGCCCAGTAGATTAAAACAGACCAATTATAAGCTGCTCCCAGGCCTCCAGCACTTTGAAGACAATATCTAAAGTTGCTTACAGTTCACTAAGGGTCAAGTGTAGTTGAGACTTTCTATGAGATGATGTACTTGTCTCGTACTTTTGATTCTCACTTGAGAATCAAACCAGTCTAGGACTTTCCCTGAGTCCATGATGCACGGAGAAGGAACTTAGTTCCTTGTCTAAAACCAGGAACATGCTTGGCAAGGCCAGAAATGGCCTGGGGCCAGGGCTCTGGGAGAACTGAGATTTCTCTTCCTGG
>LOEQ01004156.1:36826-48171 GCA_001685075.1 Bramus lutescens | reverse complement strand
AACTAGTTCCAGGACAGGCTCCAAAGCTACAGAGAAACCCTGTCTTGAAAAACTGGGAAAAAAAAAGAAGAAAAAAGAAAAAGAAAAAAGTAGATGATTTGTTATTCTGTGGTCTTTCAGGAGTAGGGATGCTGAGTAAAGTACAGAATCCCAGTGAAATTTGACTTTCAGAAGAGCAATGATGCTCCATGCGATACTGGGAATCTATAGTGAGTCCTCCGTGCTCAGATGTCTGTATTTGCTGAGGCCACCACTGGATTGAAAACATTTGGGTGAAATTGTATGTGTATTGATTATGTACAGGCAGTTTTCTTATCTTTCCTTAGAATAGTGGTTCTCACCTTTCCTAATACTGTGACCTTTTAATACAGCTCTTAATGTTGTGGTGAACCCAAGCCATAAAATTATTTTGTTGCTACTCATAGAACCACAGCCACCACAAAACATTTTTGGACTCCAAGGTATTTTATACTATTGCGAGAAAAATGAACTTCATCACTCTGAGGATGACATAATCATACAGAATACTTAATCAGCCTGCTTTGGTGCGAAACCAACCCTCTTCTGCAATATTTGTCTCAAACACTCCCGAGGCTTACAGAATATGTGAACTCCTATCGACAGAGACTTGCTGGTGGTTTTGTGTTAGAATCTGAGAACAGTGGCCTCGGCTGATCATGTCCCCATTTGCCTAAGAAGCTGACAACCGAGCAGCTAAAACACTTGGTCTGTTGGTTTTCCAGGTGCCAGGGAGGGCATGGGAGGAGCGATCCATGCATTATAGGAGAGACAGGAAAAGAATCACAGACAAGGGGGCCGAGGCAAGGCAGGAGAAGGTAGACAAAGAGAAGAACGGGAGCTGGAAGGCATCTTAGCTTGGCCCTACCGTGTTGTACAGTTCCTCTAGTCTGGAGATGGTGAGAAAACGGTGCATGCTTACTCCATTCTCGATGAGTAATTTTACAAAATCCACTCTGTCCAGAACCAGGGCATCCAGCATGGCTTGCTCCAGGGACCCTACCTGTAATTCAAGACCTTCAGTTAGTTTGCCCAGAGGAGAGAAGAGCAGTTCCTCAGTGCTAACCCAGAGGGCTTGAAATCAATTGGGAGCATGTGAAAATTTCCAGATATACCAGAGAGAACCGGTCTCCGCCCCCGGCTCTCACCCCCGCCCCGCCCCCGACGCACCACTCTTGGACTTACAGATCTAGAAGCGACTTTCTCCCCTAAATCTCTTACTCTGGAGCTTCAGGACCCCAGGTTTTCATCCTGACAGATTCTCTGGCTTCCGTAATGCCTAGGCAGGCAATGGTAGACGCTCCCCTCCCTTCATTTTCTTCTTCCGTAGGCTCTGAATGAGGGCCCTGGCTGACTTGAGAATAGGAACCCACGTAAACGGAGCCGAGGGTCCAATAGGCATGGAATCTCTGAGTAGAAATGGACACTCCAGAGACAAACCGGGCCACTTAACTAAAACAATATATTTTCTGGATGGAGCACTGGCTGGGATTTGTATTCGTTTTATAGTTTTCATTTTTTTTTTGTCAATGTCCAGATTCCTTGACAAATATGCCCTCGACTAGCAATCTGTGAACACCGTGAAGACAGGTGCTCAGTTGTGGCCAGAGCTTCTGGGGATGGAAAGTTTGGGGAGCTTTTCTTCCAGGCTGCTGCTGAGCTGGCACCCGTGGGTGGGTGCGTACATCCCATTACCCAAATTCTTATTTTTTGCAGCCAAGCAACAGAAAAAAAAAGCCACGGACAATTATATAAAGCTTTGGTTCACTTGTGCCGGGTATAGGGCAGACCTGTGTTCAGCCACCAGGACCAGATGGTACCTGCACACTTAGGCCTGGCTCAGAAGCAAACCAGCATGAATGCCAACATTTGGTGACAGCAACTTCCTCCCTTCTGCTCTCCTGAAAGATAACCAGTAACATACGAATCCTCTCCTGCTTTTATTTTAATGCTATCTTATCTGTATCTTTAAAGATAGACTAAAAATACGATTTGCATCTGAAAATTGCTGAGAAGAGCCAGGGAAAGGTTGTGGTGCGCTTACTTACAGCGTCCACTAGGTGGCAACATGTCCCCAAACACGAGAAAGGCGCCCAGGCCCCGTGTAGTGTTAAGCAAAGGGTGATCGCTCCTCCCCCCACATCCGCCCCAATTTTCTGAGCCTCTTTCAGAGGTTCCTTAAATACCACTGCCATCACATTTGCCAAGCACATGGACTTTTCAGGGGTAACGATGTATACTCTACCGGCCACTGTTGCCCGTAAATAAAGATCTGGCTGCGAGCGATGTCAACTCTGTTCCAGGCTAAAGCCAAGCTCAGTTGGTCTGGGGCAGATGCATTGGCTCCTGTGCAAAGTGGAGGGAAAAAAAAGGAGGGAGAGAGAAACAGTGGTTAGTCATTCCAAGAAGAGTCTCTCAGCCACTCCTCCATGGATCCCTCTTCCCCAAGGGCAAAGCAAAGGAGCTGTGTGACTCCATTGATATTTTAGGGGAGGATCCTTCTTTGTCGCGGTGCTTTCCTGTGCACTGTAGAAAAATTTCATTCATTCAGTCAGTCATTTATTCATTCATTTATCATCTGTCTGTCTATTTAAGACAGGGTCTCAATATGTAGCTCAGCCTGGCCTTAAACTCATGGGTATTCCCAGCTTGGCTTCCTGAGTGCTGGGATAATAGGTGTGTGCCTGGCCCTGGTTACATTTCAGTCCCCAACAGTCAACTGTGGCTAGAAGCAGAGATGACAATTGTATCTCTACAGAAGGCTCTGCTGTGACAGGCAGTCTGGATGAAGCATGCAGTCCACACACGCAACCCTCAGCAACTGTTTGTGTAGCTGAGCACAGGTGCAGCCTAGAAGGCAGTAGGAATATCTTGCAACCTCTGTCAACTGACTTGTGCCTGGGACCTCTATAAGTCACTGCTCTGTCATCTTTGAAACGGGAGAAATAAGAATTATCCTCTTTTATTAAAAAGAGATGCTGCAAGACTGAAATGTGATTCTGTGAGTGAATTCACATGCCAACGGTTTCCCCCCCTACACCTTGTTGACATCCTTGTATGGAGGAAGAAACCTCACTGCATACCGGTACATTTTTACTGAGTCTGCTATTAGCAGGGGAAGCAGTCTCCTCTGAGTCAGAGAATTTGAAAATTGGACATATGTTTGGTAAACTTTTAGGGCTTTCTCCATGTTGTGATAAGGAATGTCCCAAGGAATTTTGGACATTGGCTCTTGCTCTCTGCATTGGACCCGTGGTGATGCTCAAGTCTAGTCATGCTAGAGTGATGTTAGGGAAAGGTCACCCGGCTCCTAACATGGAATAACAGAAGCATTCATTAAGGTGCAGTGAGATTCTAGCCAGGGTCAGTCACTGTGAATTCTGCCCAGCAGGGAAGGTTAGAGTCAACAGAAAGATCCAATTCCTGCTCACCACACTATGAAGGTATGTGATTCTCACCTGTTGCCACTTGTCAGAGTTACCAGGAAATCTTTACATTATCACTATGCTAGTACCCATACCAATTCAGAGACATTGCCTGAAGAAGTGTCTTAAGCCATCAGGTGTTTCGAATGTGCAGCAGGGGCAGAGAACTACTGGTCCGCATGCCTCTATTTATGTCTACCCCATGCCTTTTTCTTCTGGGCTCTGCAATATTGATGCGAAGACTAAGACAAACAGGACTGGAGAGATGTGAAGTGTTTGCTAAATACGTACAGGATGTAGGAGGAGGAGCTGCAGGCTGCATCCTGCTGCCCGGCTAGCTTAGCCCCCGAAATAACCACAAAGAAATTGTATTAATTTAATTACTGCCTGGCCCGTTATATCCTCTTATTGGGTAACTCTCACATCTTGGTTTAACCCATTTCCATTAATGTGTTTTGCCACCTGACTATGGCTTACTGGCATGACTCTAACCAGTGTCTGTCTCCGGCAGGAGAATCATGGCATCTGCTTGACTCTACTCTTCTTCCCAGAATTCTGTTCCCTGCCTACCTGATTTCTGCCCTATCAACTAGGCCAAAGCAGTTTCTTTAATAACCAATGAAAGCAACACAAACACAGAAGGACCTCCTACACCATGGGGATCTGATCTCCATGCCCAGAAGAAACACAAAAATAGAAACATAAAAATAGATAAGGCATTGAAAACAAACAAAAACAAGCGCACAAGCCAAAGTGATTAATGCAAACAGCGTTCACCAGAGGACGGCTTCAGCCCATCTCCAGTTTGCGCATGCGTGTCTAGCCTGGCCCACCCTTGCAGGCCCCGGTTGTTTCACCACAGTCTGACTCAGGAGCTCAGGGGTGAAGCCTGAGGTTTTGCTTTTCTTTTTCTTTTTGTGATAGAGGAGATGGAACCCAGGGCTAGTCAAGTGCTCCCCACTGAGGTCCATCCCGGCCCTGAGTCTGCGCATCTAACCGGCTCTCAGGAAATGCTGCTGCCCCTGTCCTGGGATTACCCTTTGGGTGACAAACTCCTTAAGAGCTTTGGGTTGTACTCCCTTCACAAGTCTGAACCTGGTGTCCACAAGTGGATGGGTTTAGTATACATCACAGTCTTGGAATGAATTGATTAATGTTTGAAATAATGCCTATTAATTTCATTTACGAAGAATTTTCTATTAAGAAAATCATTTATCTTCTTAGATAGCAACATGGATTGCAAAACTCATGCCAGGGTAACTGAAATATGTGAAAATGTATGTTACTAAGTTGCAGAGGAAAAAAAAAAGTGAAGGTTCCCTGGGATTGATTTTGGAAGGTGTCATTTTATAATTGCTTCTTATTTCCTATCTTTTAAAAGTCATTTTTTATTTTAATTGACATAGTAAGTGTACGTTTGTGGACTATTGTGTGACATTTAGACACACGGACACTGTCTGTATGGATAAAATCAGAATCGCAGGCAGAGACCATCAGACAACATTTGTGCGTGTGTGCATTGAGACCCTTCAAAATTTCCTTTATTATCTATTTCAAAAATATAGTCAGTTGTCAGCCCTAGTTTTCCTATAATTCTACAGTACAGTTACTACACAGGCTGTACCCCTGAATGCATTAAACACCCCCACTCTCTCTTTCTCCCCCACCATTTATCTTTCCATTTCTGTGATATCAATGTTTAGTTTCCAAATCTAAGAGGAAGATGCAGTATTTGCCGTTGTGTGCTTGATTTATTTATTAATTTTCATTTAGCGCAGTGTCCTCCACTTTCATGTGTGTTGCTGCAAAGGGCATGTTTCTCTTTTTTTTTTTCTGGTGAATACTCTTACGTTCTGTATAAAGACACGACATTTTCTTTAGCCATTTGCCTGGTGATGAGCATCTGAGTTAAGTCCCTGCCCTGAGTCTCATGAATGGTGCTGCAATAGACATGAGAATGTAGACATTTCTTTGCTGCACTGATTTCCTTTCTTTCTGATGTAGACCTGGCCCTGGGATAGCCACATCACACAGTTGGTCTGGTCTGAGTTGTCTGAGGATCCTAGCCTCCATGCTGTTTTCTCTAAAAATTTTTTTTTAAAGATTTATTTATTTTGTTTTATGTCTACAAGTGTTTTGCCTACATATATGTCTACATACCATGCATATGCCTGGTGCCTGTGGAGGTCAGAAGAGGGTGTCAGATCTCTTAGAACTGGAGTTATAGAGGTCATGAACCATCACATGGGTGCTGGGAATTGAACCTTTGTCTTCTACAAGAGCAACAAGTGCTCTGATATGCTGAGCCATCTTTCAGCATCATCCGTGCTCTTTCTTTGTAAATCAATTCTTTTTAAATAAAGATTATATCAACTTAATATTTATCTGGGAGAGAGATATCAGGGGGAGAGGGAGACACAGGAAGAGAGAGGAAGAGAGGCACACACACACACACACAGAGAATTCACTTTGCTTCTTTTAGCTGGTCTGCTGGTCATTGAGTACATCCTGTAATGGTTCAGTCATTCCCTGCATCATTTATATGTCACAAATTTGTATGCTATCCAAGTCAATAGTAGTACAAGTCTGAACAGGAGACCATGGAAGAAGGAGCGATTGAGGTCAAGGTGAGCTACAAGCCTGAATGTAATTAGGTAAGTGTCAAATAAAAACATGAAGTCACTGAATTTTGGATTTTCAAAAAATTGAAAATGCATCACTCAAGGATTGTCCTGGGTGACAGTCTGAATCCACACAAGTGATGAACTTCCTTAGGACAGTGAAAGTTTTAGCACTAAAAATTCCTTCATTCAGGGAGATGCCTCAGTCCTAGGTAAGAATGGATGGCTGCTAGGGCTGTCCTTAATTAGCTGTGCACTGGAATTTCCTACAGAATTTTAATACACTCTTTCCTCAGATGCATCCCTAGAGATCCTGGTTAACCTGGTCTTAGGCACTGCATGGTCTAAAAAGCTCCCCAGGCGATTCATATGGGAAGACAAAGTTAAGACCCTCTAGTGTAGGTAATATACACTCATTAATTTGCTCACTTTTTACTCATGTGTTTTTGCAATTAAACATATTGATTTCATGCCCTCTCAGATGACAGACATTATGCCAGTATGGACACCAAGATGAATCAGGCAGAATCCTTTGTCTTCAGACCTTACAGTCTGGAGAAGAGAATGCTCTAGTTTAATATAGCAGCCATGCGGTTTCCCTGCTCAACATGTATTTGTTGAATACATTTATTGCCAGGAACCGTTTGGATTTGCACAGCTAATAGTGATCACCAAAGCTGTAGTCACCCTCTTAATGGAGGCTGCTGTATCCTAGTCAGTGGTGGGCCAGTATTCGGAAAATAAGCAAACCTGTAACAGTGAACCTTTAGAGTGTGATATGTGCTATAGGGACCGGTGCCGCTCCCAGCATATCTGAGGCCTGTATCTACATAAACAAACGATTGCGTCAGCACTGCTCCAGCTTCCCAATCTTGCTTGTTGCCATGACAATATTGTACCAGCTAGCTAGAGCAATCCATTGGCAGGCTACCTCAATAGTGAGGGCTGGAAACAGTGTCTTTGAATAGCCTTGAAGGTACAAATATTTGAGTTCTTTGGGCTCTCTGGTTGACTTCACATGGAAAATAGAGAGTTGGAAAATACCTTGAGGAATTAAAAAAAGGCCTGAATTCCATTTAGGTCCTGACTTGAGCTCAGAGTACTCGCCCAATTGCCCTGCTTTCTGGGATGGTAGGTGGGAGGCCTGGGTGCCTTTGAGGAAAGCCTTTGGATACAGGGTGAGGATGAATGGCGAGTGGAGTGGCCGAGGTATAAAGATGAGAAGGCAGGAGGCATGTGAGATCATCCAGAAAGGGAAAGGGTCAGCTATACTGCCCTAATGTGGGCACACCAGTATAAAATGTCAACATTGTGTTCTGATTATTTTATCTTTCTGCAGGAGGTTGTTGAAGTTGTAAGTGGAAAAATTATGACCACATAGAGCTCTGAAAGATGAATTATTGGACATTTCAGTAACAGAGGAATGCATGAGGAGATGAGGTATTTAGCTCACTTCTACTGCTGTATTAAGAGTTCAGAGCAGTATGTGCTACATAAAAGGCATTTCTTAGTCTCTGTGTGTTAAAAGTCAATGCCAGAAAGTGGCAGCTCACGTAGAATTTTTTTTTTTTTTAAAGTTGGGAGGCCTAAAACCCTAAGATCAAAGTGCCAGCTGGTTTGATGGTTTGATGTCCGGTGTGGGCTCACAGTGCTTCACCTGTGTCCCCAATGTTGCGACAGTCAAAGGGTGGACACAGTTCTGCAGCATGAGAACAGTGATACTGGCAACTGAGATTGGCTAAGAGAACTTTACACCTGTTTTTTTGAAGTACAACGAGAAATTACCTGGTTAAAACAAGACAGAAAACAATATGTGGTAAGGTGGCTAAGATCCACAGGAAGAAAAGCATTCTCTGTGGCAATGTTAAAGAAAGCTTGCGTTACTACAAACATTCCAGCCACCGTGTGTGCTGACCGTTCACATCTTCACCCTCTTCATCTACTTACGTGAGGCTAGCATCATCTCACACCACAATGGGATGAGCATAGTGCAGGAAGATCTATATCTGTACATATACAAGCTTATAGTCTTTGTGCATTTGTTAAGATGATGATGATAATGTGTGTGCTCATGTGTGAGTCTGCTTGTGTCTGTGAATGTGGGCATGCAAGTGGAGGCTGTTGGATAACCTTGAACATCAGTCTTCACCTTCCAGCTTGCTGGAGACAGTGTCTCTTGTTTTCTGCTGAATACAGAAAACTAGCTGGCCTATGCATTTCCAGGCTGCTGGGCTGCAGCTATGGATGCTACCACATCTAGCTTGACATGGGTTCAGGGACCTGAAGTCAAGTCCTCATACCTGTGCAGCAAGATCTTCTCCCACACAGCCACCTTCTTAGCCCCAGTCAAATCATTTTGAGAGATCACATCAATGTAATTTCTATTTCAGGATTCTGTTAAGTATCCAGCTTTATTAGTTGTTGTAGATATTAAACTTTATATTGGTATGAATGTATGTATGTATGGGTGTATATAAAGAAATGCAACATATATAAACTCAGTTCCATCCGTGGTTTCAGGTACATGCTGGGGGTTTTGGAATATGTTCTCACAGAAAAGGGCAGCTACTGTACTAAAAATTCATCTTTTTTTTCCCCGGAAACATTTTTATAAAGAATATTATTCTTCTGTTAATACATTTTGCTCTTTTGTTATTTTCCTTAGACTCGCTCTGTGTGCAGTCTATGCTAATCCATTTTTATTATTTATCATTTAATGAGTTGGGTTATAATGGGCCCAGGGTAGCATTCCGAGCTAGTTATTATTCACAACTGGAAGGCTTTCTCCTAAGCCATGCCAAAATCAAACTCCCTCCTGCAAGCATGGCTTATCCACATAATCCTGCATGCATCCCACCTCCTCTGTTTCTTTGCTCCGAGTTGGGGTGAGGAAGGACTTGCAAGTTCTGTTGTTCTTTGCACATGCTGAGGCAGACAAAGGGAAGAGATCATCCTGGGGCGCTCCTCACATCTAGGAATAGGATTCTGAAGGTGCACAGTTAGTGGCTTTTCTTTCAAACTCTGCCCTGTTCCCCAACATGATTCCTGCATATACAGACATTTCGGAGCAGAGCTCTTAGTTTCACCAAAATGGAGTTGTTTGTTTTTCCTTGTTTTTGGTCAGTTGATTTCGATGATTTGGACACCTTCTAGGTCCAAATTGAACAGGATGGCATTGAACTCACAAAGAGCCACCTTCCTGTACCTCACAAAGGCTAGTATTAAAGGTATGTGCTGCCACACCTGGCTTAGAAAGTATATTTAATCTAGATAAAATTCTTTCTATAAGGCAAGGAAGGTTCCAAATCCTTCAACAAGAAAAAAAAGTGTACCTCAATATTGTTCAGAGGGACAGGTGTTTCATCCTCAACACCAGAGTCATGATACTGTCATGAATGACACATCAGCACCTCTTGCCCATCCCCCCAACCCATCAAGCAGGATTGTATTAAGACTTTCTATGCCAAATGAGACACCCAACTTTTTTATATATTGTCACTCTCAAAGATAATGAATTATTTGCTTAGCACCCAAGGCCTTTGAATTTTTTTTGAAATTTTCATGCATGTATATACTATATTTTTGGGTATTCACCCCTCAATACTGTGTCATAATTTTTCTCTGATCGACAGTTTCAAACATTCATATACTGAGTTACAGTCCTTTTCCTTCCCCCACTCACCTCTCTGATGTCCTCCCACTCTCGCTAGAGCCCTCCATCAAGTTCCCTTATATGTTCTTGCCTCCTTTTGCAGCCCATGGTGTTTAATTGGTTTCTACCCAAAATGTGTTTGGGGGGAGGATGTTTTTTGAAGAGCAACATATCGGTGGCTACACCACTGAAGAAAATGACACCCCTTCCCCCAACAACCATTCGCTGTCAATAAATAGTTGGGAGGGTTAGGACCTCATTAGCATCTCCCCAGTTCATGATGAAATGTTGTCAGGCTCAAGCATATTCTTTGCAGATAGCCACAGCTGTAGTGAGTTCATGACCCAAACATAGCCTTTTGTTTCGCATTTCGCCACCCTCTGGCTCTTACATTTTTAGTCCCCTCTTCCTCATTGTTTCCTGAGCCTTAGCTTTTCCATTTAGGGCCAAACATTCCACCATCGTGTGTTCCTGATACTCTTGCCAGTTATGGGTTTCTGCATTAATTGCCACTTGTGGCAGCAAGAAGCTTATGTGATAAAGGCTGGGCAGAGCACTGATCTATGGGTATAAATACAAGTGTTTGGAAGACAGATTGATAGCCAGTCATTCAGCAAAACACTAGCAGTAGGTTTCCATTGAGGGGCTATGACCTCGCCAGTCATGGGATCTTGATTGGGTTTACAGAGCTAGGCATGAATTTCCTCTTGTGGAACAAGCCTTCAATCCAATCAAAACACAGTTGATTACTCCTATGACAGCCTTGCCTCTATTATGTTAGAGGATGCACCTTGCTTGACATGTCATTATCTCAGCTCACAGGATTCACAGCTGGGTAAGCCTGTTGATGGTATTCCCTCAGCACCACCCCCAACAATTTTATTTCTTTGACTGGTGATCAAGTGTGTAGTATCTATCTTCAACAAGTTGGTCTTATCACGAAGCTCTGGTGGCCAATCAAGAGCAATGACAGTAGCCTGTATTGTTTGAGGGGCCTCTGGGACCTCCCTGACCAACAGTTTATAGGGAAGTATCCAACACCTGGCACTGGGATTTTTCATTTAATAATCCATGACTTCTAGTGGGAGCATTGTCCATCCATGAAGGATACCTCTGTTCAAACTCTTATTTTAGACTTTTTTTTTACAATTTTGTAAAATAGTTGGTTTCCATATGGCTTTTTATATATCCTTACTTTTGGTTACTCTTCCCCCTCTCAGACTCTTGATTCAATTGAATACAATGACCTCTTAAAGGAGTCTCTGGTTAAGCATGTTCCTGACTGACTGTCTTCATCCTTCAGCTAGAGCTATGCTACCCTGTGAAGACCCCTGATTGAGAAACTCTCTCATCTACATGACCTTCTAATTGCCAACACAGACGTGACCATACGTATCAACTCATCACTCTCCCCTTCCAGGATACCCAGCGCTACATTGCCAGAGACCCTATCTCAGTGTATATGCCTTTCCTGATTCTGTGTGCTGGTGTGGTCAGATTGATGTAGTTCTCCTTGCATTAAAGAAGCTCCTCTTCGTTTAAACCAACAACCAGGGAGCCTCATGGGATCCACCTATGCCCTGATGTAGGAGGGTCATCTGTCTATGTGTTACTTTCATTGGTTAATAA
>LOEQ01004156.1:26115-36738 GCA_001685075.1 Bramus lutescens | reverse complement strand
AATGGGCCAGGCAGTGCTTAAACGAATACAATTTGTGTGTTGTTATTTCAGGGTATAAGCTAGCTGTGTAGGAGCTGGGCCAGACAAAAAGCAGGCCCGCTCCCCTCATTACTACAATGCCCTCTGCATATATATCACAGGTGTGTAGCTTGGTCTTTATGTGGGACTCCTGACAAAGGGAGCAGTGGCTGTGCTCAGTGCTTTGACTGGCTCTTGGAAACCTATTCCTTAGTTTGGATTGCATTGCCCAGCCTGAATAGAGGGGAAGGTGCTTAGTTGTATGGCAGCTTGATATGCCATGCTTTGCCCCTTTCAGAGCAATTACAGAGGAAAGGTGGATGATGGGGGGCACAGGGGAGGAAGGGAAAAAGGAGTGGGAGGACAGAATGGAGGAGAGGTTGCAGTAGGGATTTAAAATTAATTAATTAATGAAAATGTCTTTAATATACAAAGATGGGAAAACATGGAAAATACATCCCTAATGTATAAAAATCAACACACACACACACACACACACACACACATCTCCTCTTTACAGAAGATAGACACCATTACAGAAAGCCACAACTGGCTCAAATGCTGATAACATTGAACTGTGTGGCGCCCAACCCCAGCTGGTACACCTACAACGCAGCTCATATACCCAAGACACAGGGAACATCATGGGAGAGGTGGTAGACAGATTCTGAGAGCCAGAGGGCTAGGAATCCTCCTGTGAGATTGTGTATTCTAGATATGACAGGGAAGCCACACCCATGGAACTTCAGCAATACAGATGCCTGAACAATGACAACACCAATGTGCATGGGAGGAATAATATAGGGCCCTAACCCTAGATAAAGA
Source organism: Bramus lutescens (assembly GCA_001685075.1). Lineage (NCBI taxonomy): Eukaryota > Metazoa > Chordata > Mammalia > Rodentia > Cricetidae > Bramus > Bramus lutescens. The sequence goes on along the minus strand of LOEQ01004156.1, from coordinate 35,895 downwards.
GCTACAAGTAATTAATGACTACTGAGAGATAGAACATTAAAGTCTTCACCAGGGATGAGCCCTCTAACTGGCTATTCAATACCAAGTGGTCAGTCAGCCCTAAAGCCAACACTAAAAAGTCTTAGCAGGTTGTATTTATATATTTATTCACACACACACACACACACACAAGCATACACACACAAACACACAGACAAGCATGTATCTATGACATTTAAAGGATGTGAGGATGAGAAACCATGAATTTGGGAGGGAGCAGGATGGGGTTGTGGTGCATGAGAGAGGTTGGAAAGAAGAGAGGAAGGGAGAAATGATGTGAAGGTACTTTAACTAAAAATGCTTTCTGTGGTTGCATTTAGCATCCCTTTTATTTGATTTTATTTATAAATGTTGCAACTAATGCAGTAGGGTCTCAATCAACACAAAACCACCTGCCCTTTCATTAAAAAACATCAGATTCCCTAACTACGTGTAGATCAGTACTGTGGGAGGAAACTAGCTGGAAGGCCCTTTCACATGACCTACGTTGCTAGGATACACCTTCAATATTCTCCCCAAGTGGAGATAGCTACTCGGGAGCCTCCCTCAAGAATGTGGCTGCTACATGGAGACAGATGGAATTCAAAGTTGGAAACACACACACACACACACACACATCACACAGATGGGGCTTGTATATAATTTATTGTTTTCTTTATTTTATTGCCTTGAATGATAACTATCTTCTCTTGGTAAAAATAACTTTAAGTGAATCTCAGGAGAATCCTAACAGGGATCAGGAAAGACCAATTTAGCTTTAGCTGAATAAATCCCATTTTTATATGTGAGAGACAAAACAAAGCAACCCGAAGGAAGATAGGGTAACTTCCTTGGGTTATAGTAAATAAGAAAGATAATGCCTAACATTTTCTTCATGTTTAGCTTGAACCCACAAGAGTTAGCACAGTTCCTGAGAAATCATGAACTGAAGTCTGACAACGACCCACAGGTGCCATTACTCCAGCTTTATAGATGAGGGAATCCAGGCACAGAAACCTGTCTACGTTGAAGCAGCCAGGGCATGTCAGAGGTGAAATTCAAACCCAGGCAGACTGCTTTTGCCGTTGTCCCCACCATCATTTTTTTTTGAGATAGGTTTTCACTGTGTAGCTAAAAATGACCTCAAACTTGAGAGTCTCCTACCTCTATCTTCTAAGGATAGGGTTACAGCCAGTGTCACTCAGTTGGCTTCCTAAGGAAATTCTTACTTAATTTTCCTGCCTGTGCACTTGGGATGTGGAACAGAGGAGCCTTTAGGAATAAGACCTGAATTTCTAACTGGTTTAATTGGTTAAAGAAATTTTTGAGCTCTAGTTTTCTGCCAGCCTTTATTGTAGACACCAGAGAAACAGGGTGAACTTTCAATGGAGGGAACCCCCTAAATATTTACATATTTATTTCTTCTTATTCCTTTGGGTTTTATTAGAAAGTTTCTTGTTTGAATAGAATCCTTTGAAGGATCATATAACACACTATGACACTTTCTGGAGGCTTCAAATAAACCCAGCGTTCATTTCCGTTGGAACAGCAAATACTGGTTTTAAATGGTTTCTACCTATCCCTACCAGCCCTACTCACTTCAATAATTCCATCTTAATTGCCATCCCTCCCCAGCCATTATAAATACAGCTCCTGGTTTAAATTGTCTTGCACTGAAGCCAAGTACACACAAACTAGCAATTTAGGTAATGTTTAATTCCTAAAATGATTCTTTATAAAGTATTTACCCTTTTCCCCAGATAGGAAGTTGCAGAAAGATCTAAATAAGATATAGGTCAAATGATATAGCTTATAAGCATGCTTAAGAGGTTATTGATTAGGTAAAATGTTTTATACCTGGCTAGGCAAAATGAACCTTTTTTGGGTTTTGTTATATATACCGTTTAATTTTCTTTCTTAATAAGGTTATTAAATTGTGCATTTTCCTTAAGTTGAAACCGTTTTGAGAAGAAGCCATCACATTTTCACTTTCTAATTCTTCAGGCTACTTATGTAGAATAGGCTTGGGTTTGTGTGCAGCCTTCCACAGGCATTCTGAACTGCTACACTTCAAATACTTCAGAATATGCTTTTCCTGAGCTTAGGGGCCCTTTACATTTGAACTTTTAAAATATTTTGTTTATACCTTATAATCTCCAATTATGTAATGTTTTGATACTGTTTTAAATAGCTCTGAAGACTTTGCGACATAGAAAGCCTTGCCTTGTATATGGAGATGCTTCAAGAATTACACCATCGTTGATAGTAGGTCTGGACTCTTAGAGAACTGAGCTCCCAGGCAGATGGGTACTTCTTACTTCAGTTTTGGTCCCTGACATAGCAGGTGAGTAGCAATTATGTTTGTGGGCTGTAACTTCTCTGGCTCAAGGAGAATGAGCACTTAGCTGATTTATTGTCCATACTGCTTGGGAAGTGATTTAGTTCCTCAGGACTTAGTTCTTTACATGTAAAACCACGTAAATAATATCTGTCTTAAAAGATGGTTTTGCAGATTAAATGGGCCAATAAATGGAAAATGATGATTTATCAAAGGACTATTCCAGACAGGATAAAAAAATCTGGAACCATCTATTTTCTGCCCCCAAGAAACATATCTTACCACCAAAGTCAGAGATTACTATAGTGGTATATTATCTGTGTCTTAATAAACAAAAATTGCTGGAGGATCACAGTGCAAAGCAGCCACACTAGTTAGAAATAGAGGCCAGGCAGTGGTGGTACACACCTTTAATTCCAGCTCTAGAGAGAAATATAAGATGGGAGGAGACAGGTCTCAGACACAGTCTCAGTCTGAGGATTACTGGAGGGAGGGTCGTCCATTTTGGTTTGAGGTACAGACAAGAGAGAGTGGCTGGCTGCTTTGCTTTTCTGATCTTCAGTTTGAACCTCAACATCTGTCTCCGTTTTTTTTTTTTTATTTGTGCTAGGCACTATCTTAGAATGAAAAGATGGAAAAGGTGTTCCAAGTAAACAGACATAGGAAGTAAGCATGTAGACTACTCTAAAATCTGAAAATAACAATTTTTTTCATGACAGGGTTTCTCTGTGTAACAGCCTTGACTATCCTGGAACTCGCTCTGTAGACCAAGCTGGCCTCAAACTCAAAGATTCACCGACCTCTGCCTCCCCACTGCTGTGAATAAAGGTGTGTGCCGCCATCACCTGGCTGAAGTTTTTTAATTCAAAAATGGAAAGAAAAGATCAGGAGGGGTACTTCATAGCAAATAATGGACAGATCCATTAAAAGAACATTACTATTTAAAAATATATGCACTGAAACACAGGTGTGCCCAATTATGTAAAATGCATACTGGCCGATGTAAGTCACAGATTAAATCTAGTACAGCACAGTGGACACGTCAATATCTTACTCTGATCAATTAACAGATCTTCCCGAAAAAATTAAACAGTAAAACATGTGAATTAAATGACACCGTAGACCAAAGAGACTCTGTGGAATATCCCCTTCAAATGTTACAGAATATATATTCTTCTGAGCAGCCCAATGGAACATTCTCTAGAATAGGTCATATACCAGGGTACAAAGCAAGTCTCAACAAATATAGGAAAGCTGAAATAATTCCTTTTATTCTACCTTATCACAACAGAAAAAGACTACAAATCAATAGCAAAAGAAATCCTAGAACACATATGAATTCATAGATCAAAGAACACTATTGAGTGATGAATGGGTCCTTGAATAAACCAGGAAGGAAATAAAAGAATTTTTAAAATCAAATGAGAATAAAACACAGCATATCAAAACATATGGGATACATACAATGAAAGCAGTCCTGAGTGAAATTTATAGCTCTAAGTGTCTACATTAAGAAGTCAGAGAGATCTCAAATAAATAACTTAACAATACACCTTTGATCCCTAGAAAACTCAGATCAGTAGATGAAAAGAAATCCTTAAAATCAAAGCAGAAATCAATGAAATAGAAACAAGATGGTAAATACAGACAATACAGAGAATTAAACAAAGAGCTATTTCTCTGAAAAGATAAATAAGATCGACAAACCCTAGACAAAAGAGAAGATGCAAATTAATAAAATTAGAGGTGAAAAGGGAACCATTACAATAGATATCATTAAAATTTAGAAAATCTAAATAACATACTCTACTGACCTGGAGAATTTAAAAGAAACTGACGGATTTCTGAAAATATATGACCTACTAACATTAAACCAAAATGAGATAATATATAAAGATTTTGCTTATCTATTTTTTATGTGTGTGAGTATTTTGCTTGTATGTATCTGTGAATCACATCTGGCAGAGCTGATGGAAGCAGGAAGAGAGTGTCGAATTCCCCAGAGCTGGGGTTACAAATGACTGTGCGTCATCCTAATGGTACTGGGGACCTAATGCAGGGTCTCTGCAAAAGCAGCAAATTTTCTTAAGCACTGAGCAATCTCATTAGCCCTCAGATAAATAATGTAAACAGATCCATAACAAAGAGTTAAGATTGAAGGAGTAGCCAGAAGTGGTGGTACACACCTTTAATTTTAGCACTTGGGAGGCAGAGGCAGGTGGATCTCTGAGTTTAAAGCCAGCCTGGTCTACAAAGTAAGTTCCAGGACAGCCAGGACTGTTACACAGAGAAACCCTGTCTCAGAAAACAAAACAGAGCAAATTTGCAAATTGAGGAAGTAATTAAAAATTTCACTACTAAAAAAGCCAAGGCTCGAATGGATTCACTGGTGAAAATTTCCCAGACCATACTGGAAGTCTTAGTTATGGTAAGATGAAGAAGAAGATAAAAGGATACAATCAGGAAATGAAGAAATAAAAGTGGCTTTATTCATATGTTTCTATACATGAGGGACCCTACAGCCTGTTGGGCAGCTCTTAGAACTCAACTGAACAACAGTTTTAGCAAAGTGGCAGGATACAAAATTAATATACAAAACTGAGTAGATTAGTAGATTATCTATATGTCAATGCAAACATACTAAGATAAGTCAAGGTAACAATTCCATTCAGTAGCTTCAAAATACATTAGACCTCAGAATAAACCAAAGATATGAAAGACCAATAAGTCAAGGACGTGAAACACCTCCTCTACAACAACTTAAAAACAGGAGAGAGAAATTGAGGAAGACCCTAGGAGATGGAAAGACCACTCTGTTCATGGGTCAGAAGAATCAATATTGGGAAAACGCTATCCTATCAAAAGTAATCTATAGATCCAATGCAATTCTCATCAAAAGTCCAGTGATTTTCTTCACAGAAAGAGAAAGAAATTGTAAAATTCACACAGAAGCACAAAAGAACCTGGGTAGTTGAAGCAATCCTGAGTGAGAAGAGCTATTTTCTCTTCTTGGAGATGTCACCCTGTACAATTTCAAATTGTACTGCGAAGCTGTAGTAGAAAAACATCGCGATACTGGTACGAGAACAAGATATGTAGATCAGTGAAACGGAATGGAGGAGCCAGATACAAGCCCTTACAGTTACAGCCATTTGATTTTTGACAAAAATATACATTTGAGAAAAGGCACTATCTTCAGTAATATTGCTGGAAAACACTTCAAGACAGGCATAGGTAAATACTTTATGAATAATTCTCTGATTGCTCAGGAAATAGAACCAGTAATTGACAAGTGAGATTTCATGAGATTCAAGGCTTCTATATAGAAAAAGAAACTGCCATTCAAGTAAAAAAAATCGCCCTAAGAATGGGAGAAATATCTCTGCCAGCTGTGTATTTGATAGAAGACCAGTTTCTAGAATATACAAAGAACTCCTAAAAACGGGTATCAAAGAAACACTTTGAAAAACGGACCACAAAACTGAACAGAGAGTTCTCAAAGGGAAAGATACAGTTGGCTAACAACATTTAAAAAGTGCTCAGCATCATTATCCGCAAGGGAAATACAAAGTTCAACTCCTTTGTGAATGCTTAGAATTGATGTCATCCTGTGAACGAATGTCAGCAAACACTGGGTGAAAGAAACCCCCGCCCCCTAGTGGTGGGACTGCACACGGGCGCAGTTACCACGGAAGGCAAAGTGGTCTCATTGCTCCCATTAGCCCAGAGCAGCTGCGGTTTCCTGCACAGCCCTTGCATAAAATTAATCCTGCCAATTTCCAAGCGTGGTTGGGAGAAGGGCTCCAGAGGTTCTCCTCCCAGCTGAAGAGAGGCTGACGAGTACTTACTGTGGAGGGAAAGGGGAATTTTCCTTCAGTGTTCTGGTTGTGAGGACCTGAAGTTAGGAGCGGGAAATGTTGGGGAGATCTGGGAGGGTAATGGGGAGTTTAGGTTGGATATGACAAAGATATATTAATATATGAAGTTGTCAAATAATAAATAAAGTATTCTAAGAAAGCACTATGCAAAGATTTTTTAGTGTTATATATACTCTTAATAATAACTATTATCAAATTAATAATCATAATTTAATAAATATGCCAGCCAATTGGTGATGCTATTGCATGTAGAGCATTCCCAGTTGGACCGTCATTACAGGGTTTTCTGTGGTTAACGTGAATGACTGGCTGCCATAGACTCTCCACAAAATGGTACTACCTGACGAAAGAGAAATTCTGAGTATTAAGTCCAGATGGTCCTTAACTTTCCTAGGGCTTATGCATGTCAGAACCGCCAATTTATATGAGGAGTGGTTCTCTGACAGAATATGAGGTGTCAATCAAATGTACCATTTGGCTTTCTTTTCAGCTTCTTTCCTGAGTGAGCTGAAGTTTGCCAAAGTTAAGATAAACACCAGAGGAGGTAAAGCTGTTACCGTGAGAGAGTCTGAATGCAGATGGAGGCCCTATGTTTAGACTTTAAAATGATATTGCTTTTAGGAATGTAATTTTGGAGGTGCATTTATCTGGGTTGTTGAGCTTGTGAACACTGTGAATTCTCCATTTGAGCCACAGCCACCCCTATTTAGATGACTTCTCTGGCAACATCCTCAAGGCTGTCTGGTCCAAGAGGACATGCAGGTTAGATGTTCTATGGTGGCCCCTGGTTGCAAGCAGCCAATGGAACTCTTTAATCTGTCCTGGTGACCAGTCAGGCTGTCTTCACTGGTCATGGCTGGATGATAGTTCTTCCGGAACTTGAGATTCCTTCTCTCACGATTGGCTTTCCTGAGATATCTGGGCTTCTCCATCACCTGAGCCCCTTCATTTTCTCCATCCTGGGACTAGAGATAACAAGAGGTGGGCATTAAACGTTGGCTTGATTGTCCCCTTATTGGTCGGGCTGTGTTGTTTTTCAGTGGAAACTACTCACTATGAAGAAGTGTTTCTGCTTTTGGTTTTAGAGCTAAGTATTAGTCTTTTGTGGACCAAAGCCATAGAGCAACCTCACAAAGTCAGGAATTTAAATGTGTACTCAGTCTCTTTGGTGATAGATGGGCCAAAAGTTTCTATGAACATTGCCCCCCCCATGTCCTTCGGTTCCCAACAATATATACAAGTAGAAAGGATGAATGGACTTATATAGTTTATGATTAATGATATTCTAAAGCTCTCTGTGTTTCTGTTTTTAAACACTTGTTTAAATGAATGTGTTCTCTTTGTTGTGCCCTTTTCTGCAGGACAAGGAGCCAATACTTCACCAGCCCCCTGTCTGTTTGCAAAAAACTGCAGAAAGTGTTCCTGTTGTATGCACAACAGGCAAAGTAGAGAGACATAATGGATGCTAGACTGAGAATAAAATAAAAATTCTTACTCTTGGGCTGATTATTTGTGATATGTCAAAAGGAATTTGTTTTTACAGCTATGTGAATAAAATTTCTGCTATTACCACCAAGGTATTATAGAAGTCTATGCCTCAGGGTTTGGGGATATTTTCTGGAATTATTGCATTGGTTTTCTCCCTTTTATTCTCTTTTACTCATTCTGTCTCTTCCTTTCGGTGCCATGCAATGAAACGGCCATATGTGATGTATTTTTTACTAAAGTTGTACATTACAAAAGTGAGTCATGGATTCTTCTCAGGTTTGCTATGAAATCTCCAGTCTCCTCGTCTCAAGAGGCCAAGGTCTCAGCATCCAATACGCATTTGCTTATTTGGTCTCCTGTCCCCAGCCTCCTTTCAGAACTGCAGCCCAGCCTGCTTTTAGCATCTGGTCCTCCATACCAGAAAATCTGTCTTGGCTTCTTCAGAGACTAAGTCTTTTCTTTTCAGTTGGAGAGGATTTTTCAGAGTGGGGGAAGACATGGCGTTCTGACTGCATCTTAAAAAAGACTTAACAAATTCTTTCCTATTTTTCCTCCCAAAGCTTTCCTTTTGAATTTCTGATTGTCCCAAATTCTGGGATTTTTGGGCACCACCAAGTGTAAATCAGCTTGATGCTAACTTAGAATTCCTTTTTCTTTTCCGGTCTGCTATTTTTCCTCCCCCCCCAATCTGTTCTCATCTTCCAGGTAGAGAAATTGCATTCCTCAGTCCTAGTTTCGTCTCATTGGTCATAACATAGTCACATGATCCTAACATTTCTACAAAATAATCTGAGGTATTTAGCTTCCATCCTTAGAGAGAATGATCAGCACTGGAAGCGTGAACTATAGCTTCTTACCTAATGCCTTTAATTAAGACCTTGCCGTTGCAAGTGTGAATGACTCAGGGAATCTAGGCTTGCGTTCAGAGTCTCCCAACTTCTAGCTGTGAGACCTTGACCAAAAGCTCAGTTTTTTTCTGTTTCCCAGTGTCCCTAATGGTCCTTTACCTGTAGTCATCTTGTGAAGATGAAGTTATTTAATGCTCAGCAATGTGGTCACTTATGTATTAGTTGTGATTGTTATATGCTAGTTGTATTATTGTTTTGGCATGGGTAGTGGAAGACAAAGACTTAGATTAAGTTTTATGGACTTAAATGAGTGCTCATTGCATTTAACTCTGTTATGCCAGAGAGGCAACTGTGCATTCAGGAGAGTAACCTGTGCACTCCAAGGTGCCCTGAGTCTAAGAGTTCAGCTAGAGTTTCCATTTATATACCATCGTAGATATGATCTATAGGTGGCTTCATACACTCATCTCCCCGATAAAGTCTCTCGACTCTGGAATCCATCCATATTTGGTGAGCTTCCTCCACTCTTTCCTGGCTCCTAGACATGCCCCCCTGGTCCCCAGAACACTCCATCGTTATGTGTGTAGATTTGGCATAAGTTCTATGCATCCTCCAAGCCCCTGAGTGCCTCCAGCAGCTGAGTTATCTTCTCTTTCCCTCAAAATGAATGTTTTTGCTTCAGTAAGTCTGCTTCGGTTCAGGACCTCTTTGTCTATCCTTGAGTACTTTTGTCAATAAGGTTAGGAACTTCTGGAACCACAGAGTCAAGTGACACTGTCATTATTTCTATTATTTGTATACAGTACATATTTTAAAATTGTGTTGCCACCAGTCCACATGATCATATAATTGAGGCAGTGGCTGACTGTACAATTGATGCTGATTCACGGCTCTCAACTAAGTCAAGAAGGAAAATGCATGACTCCTTAACTCTGCTGGGAAGTCACAGCAATGAGTTCTCCACTAGTGGAAGCAGTGGTGGATTTGCAGTGAACTTTCCTGGGCCACATCAGAGTCTTGCATGTTGTGGTTGTTTGAGTGAGAAGGGCCCTCATAGGCTCAAATATTTGAGTGCTTGGTCTGTAGCTGGTGGAACTGTTTGGGAAAAATTAGAAGACATGGCCTTGTTGGAGGAAGTATGTCACTCAGGGTGGGTTTTGGGCTCTCTCTCTCTCTCTCTCTCTCTCTCTCTCTCTCTCTCTCTCTCTCT
>LOEQ01004156.1:0-14357 GCA_001685075.1 Bramus lutescens | reverse complement strand
GTTATTTCGGGGTATAAGCTAGCCGTGCGGGAGCTGCGCCGGACGAAAAGCAGGGCCCGCTCCCCCTTTATTACTACAGAGTCTACTAAAATATATGTCCTCTTTATGGAGCTTGGCACTTCAGTTAGGCTTATTTTTATCTGAATGTGCTATATAACAACCCTTCATGTGTCCCATCCATGGTTTTATTGATCGTCTTATCTAAATCCTTATGTTGAAAGTTAAGGTCAGGGTGATGGTTATAGGATGTAGGGCAATTAAGGGGGTGCTTATGGAGAGCCCATAGAGAACTGCCTCATTCCTTTTGCTATGTGAAGACACAGCCAGAAGGAGCCACTTAGGAGCCAGAAAGAGCCCTTTACATCTGTGACCCCTTGATTTTGGCCTTTATGCACTCAGAGCTCTAGGAAGTAAATCTACGTTATGTATTAGAAACCTGAGTTATAGCATTCTGTTACAGCAGTCTGGGTGTACTATAACAGCCCTCTTCCCAGTTAGAAAAAGTCCTGTTTTGGGGGAACATTTTCTTTGTGTCAGGAAAAGTGATATTTATTTTCAAATATATGATCTTCAACTCCTCATTTTATGTAATAAAATAAATGTGTGCATCTACATAAAGGTGAATATATAAAATATACAATCAACAAGTCATTGCTATGACTAGTTAGATTAGATGGGGAAATTATTAAGACTTTGTTATCATGCCTATAACTCCTAAATAGTTATTCAAAGCTTATCATAGAGTCATTTAATAAATTAGAAGATAGTCCTGCACAAAACAAATGATAAAAGCCCATTTCAGTGCTGATGGAGTATAGCTAATTGTGGATTTGACACTAGGAATGTGTGTTGCACAGCCTCACATGGACAGGGGACAGACACCTGACATATGAACACTTTAGCATTCAGATCCTCCATGTGACTTCGGCATATCATGCAAATTCTAGGAGAGAGGAAACGTTCTGAAGAGTGTTTAGCAAATAAGGAGACATTGAATTTCCAGGAAGAGAAAGCTATGTTAGTCGCCCAAAAGGTTCTGAATGTCCATGGTGAGTTACCATTGAACTCTACTGCACACAGCAGTCTCCTCTGTTCATAAGGTGGGATGATAATAATGTTTGCCTATTTCCACCTAGATAAGAAATACACTGCATAGGATTTCCTAGCACATAGTAAGTTTTGTCACTGCAATGGAGAGAATAGATGGATCTATAGATTCTTACATTACCAATTGCCTCAGACATCTTCTGCTTGCCTAATCAGAGACAAAGTAGCTTGGCTAAGGTCACACAAAAGTTAGAACTCTGAAGTTGAGTAGCGCCTGTCCTTACCCCCATCCCATCTAGACAGTAGTACGTGAAGGAGGGATGAACACAGGATTACCAGCTGAGCTGCCTCTTTTGTTCCAGCTCATATGTGGCGGTCAGAGTCTGGGATGGCTACGAGGCAGAGGATGTGAACGGAACGGCCTTCTGTTTTGGTCTGAGTTTGAGATGTTCTTCCATGGGCTCATGTGTTGAAGGCTTGGTTCTCTGGCATTATTCTGTGGTGTTTTAGGAACATCTGTGGATGGGGCCTAGTTGGAGGAAGTAGGTCACTGGGAAGTGCCTCTTGGATGCTGTCCTGTTCTATGGTCACTCTCTTTGCTCCCTGGCTGCCATGAGGTGATCAACTTCTACCACAACACTGCCATGGTGTTCTCTCTTTGGCTCACAACAGTAGAGCCAGCCAACCATGGACTGAAACAATGAGATTAAGTAATTAATTCTCTCATTTAATTTCCTCCTCAGGTATTTATCACAGACATAAAAGACTAACATACCTTCATAGGCATATGAAATAAAAAATAAGAAAAATGACCAAAAAACCCCCACCTATGTAATGTATTTGAGTTGTGGTCACAGCTGAGTCTCTGGTAGGGGCTTCCAGGTGGAGGTGTGTGCTGACTTAGGTTTTCATAGGGCGTCTCCTGCATAGCCATGGGGATATTGTACCTAGCATTATTGATGACCTCATAGATTCCAGGTGGGAGATGAGAAGTGGCTGTATCTTATTCTAAACTCAAGAAGTAACCTGAGGTTAGAAGTAATTTGACTAATTGCTTAAGTTAACTCTTTTCTCCGGGACTGGATGGCCCGAAAGATATGCAAATAGCATTTAGCTGAAGGCAAGATGAAGGAATTCAGGGCCATATTTGAGCCCATTATTTAAAAGATCAAGAAAATTGCGTTATGAAATGGGTTTCTTTGTACACTTGACCTGTTCACCTCTCCAATGCCTAAACTTCACTGCACAATTAGAGATCACATTTCAGACGGAAATCCACCTGATACACTGTGAAATTTACTCTAAAATTTAAGACGATCAGGCTTTCATAGCAACAGATGTGGATGGAGGGCAACTAGTGGGGAGTTCCTAAGGGATTTATAGGGGTGCTTGTAGAGGTGCCTGGCATTGTCGTCAAGGAGCTAGAGATGGTGTTGGCATGCAAGGGCTTTGTGGGTTTTTTATTTGTGAAAACTGAAGTGTGGGCATGGTTGCCTTCTTGTCCATGTGCCATCTGGAATGCTGCTGTTGAAGAACACAGGATCTGGGCTGACACTGTGAGCAAGGGAGCCTTCAGAAGAACCAAAGGAGCTCCAAGGAGAGCTGGGAACACCAAAGACATGTTTTAGATCATAAGCTCCCCTGACTGACCCAAGATGCTATATTGCTATCACTATTCTAAAACTGCTAAAATTTGAAATGAAAATGTTGTGAAAATTAGCTTCATAGAGCCACCTTCTACTTCTTCCAGGGTTGACAGCTTTCTAGGCTGTTCTATCCTTTCCTTTCCACGTGGCAGTTTGTTCCGAAGAGCAGGGCTCTCAGCTGCAGAGGTGGGCATCATGGATTTGTCATTGGCCTGATGTCCACCATCTACGTGTGCTGTAGTGAATTTAGCCACTATCCCAAGGCAGGCTTCCACCTATCACTGTAAACATTGCTGCAGTGAGTACCCTCATGTGCACATGGGGAGGGGTATGCATTTGTAGGAGAAAGCTTGGCCCTGCTGCCCTGAGGGAGAGCTCCTTCTCCTGCTTCTCTCTGCTGTCTATGGTGTCTTCATTCTTTTCCTTCGCACATTCTGATTCTCAGGATGTCTGAAAAGAACATTTAAGTTTACAATATGTACTTTTTGTCCTGTAGTTTGAAACTCTAGTTCATCCACCTGCTTCTACCTCCCAAATATTGGTATTAAAGGCATGCGCCACCATGCCCAGCCTAGTTTCTTGTTTTTAATTAGGAAATTATGGGAAAAAATTCTTGTTCCTTTCCATAGCATCCTTTTCTCTCTACTACATTTTAAGCATAAAAGAAAAAATATTTTAAGAATTCATTTTGTCATTTGAGGGGCAGAAAAGGAGATACCCATGTGTCTCATTTGATCAAATATCATAAACATAAGTGTAATAAAAATGTAAACTAAATAGAATGCTAACCTAATTGTTTTATAGATAGTTTAGTAAAGGATGATTTTTTTTTAACATTGAGATTTTCAACGTGAGTGCTAGCTCTAGCACTTGTCTGACATGGCTTGTATATTCGCAAAGTTACATTATGGGATACAGGAAGATTAACTCAGTTTTCTAGATACAAAAGAATAAATGTGGAAACCTTTTCATTAAAAAAAGTTTTCCCCCAAATTCAGCTTTCTTCTTGACAAAGTACCTTAGCTTAGATAAAATTATGACTTTCATAAGGAAGGGAAGTGGAGTTTAAAATTCACAGCCTTCCCTTATTTTCTACCCCTTCCACCCGACTGCCAACCAGCTTCACTGTCTTCATTTTTATTTTGTGACCCCTTATAAAAGTCAGAAATTTGGTCACTGTGCTTGTCACTCCCAAGTTGTGTATGGTTCTGATTCACTGAACTGCTTTCCCGAGCCTTTCTGCCCAGTGCGCTGAGTGTAGAGGGCGCAGTACCAAAGCGGGCAGATAAGATGCATGCTCTCCCATGCTCTCCCACGCTGCCATCCTGAGAAGGGGAAATGACAGAGAAGGTGCAGGATATGGTGCCATGTTGCGTAATGTTCTGCACAGCACTGCTTCTGCCTCCTCTGGACCCCTATCTCTTGGTGCCTGCTCTCACAGCCTTGTTCAGCCTGTAATAGCTTCAGTTTTGTGGTGATTCTGGTCCTGTGGTGAGTGGCCACTTGTTTGTTCCCGTCTGCTCAGCCCCAAAATAACCATACACAAAAACCATATTATTTGCAGTACTATTTGGCCAATAGCTTAAGCAAATTTCTGGCTAACTCTTATATCTTAATTTAACCCATTTCCATTAATCTGTGTATTGCCACAAGGCTGTGGCTTACCAGGTAAAGTTCTGGTGTCTGTCTCTGGTGGGGCTATATGGCTTCTCTCTAAACTCTGCCATCCTTCTGGGTCGTAAGTCAAATCAAAAGGGGTGGATGGATTCAAGACGGGACGATTAGGCCAAAGCAGTTCTTGATTCATTAACCAATAAAAGCAACACATAGACAGAAGGACCTCCCACACCACGGTCCTGTCTCTCACATCCTGCTTCTTTCCCATTAGGCTAGTCATGCAAACATCTGTATTAACTTTTTTAGTGGCTTCCATCCCTATATAAGGCAGAGAGATTCTTAGCAGGGAATTCAAAAATCGTGCTCCCAGCTTGTTCTTTATTCTCTCACCTGTTGCTGACTGCACACTGTCATGCCTCTTGCTGCCATTGCTTCTTGTCACAGCCACAACCCATGTCCACATACCAGACATCCATCCTGCTGTGTGGACCAACGTATTCCTTTTTCGAGACCCTGATGATTTTGGCTTCTCAGCTTTTGTCCATTCAGAGGATTCTTAGCTGAATTTCCTCCCTTTCCTTGGTGAACTAACCGTAGGTCTTCCTCTCCACACGAACCATTTTAAGAAATTCACACGCTTTCTTTATGCTCCTTTTATTCTATAAGGCTTTCTGAGACCCTGCTTTCCTCCTTTATGACTCCTGTATGCACGCTTTGTATAAAGGAGAGATTAGCTTCCAGGGAGGAGTCCCAGTCCCAGCTCAGTAAACATTTGTTGAGTGGATGAACTACCTCCAAACGGCTGTGCTTAAAAGACTGATTTAAAGAAAAGAAACATTTAAAAAGAAGTAGTATATACTCCCCAAATGCCAAGAATCAATTTCAGCACGAGTCTGCCTGATACTGTGTTGTTGTTGCGAGACTGAACAAGTCTTATACGAAGGAGGGTAAGGTGCAGCTTAAAAACATTGTTTACCGGGACTTCATATACATAAGAAAATTTGGGAGCTACAGCAGCATAAGATACTTCAAAATATGTTTTACCAAGGTGTCTGAATCCTTGCTTCCATGTATTTTAAACTACACTCCATACAGGAAAAAAGACTCAAAGTAAAAATCTACTCCAGGGAAATGCAGCAGAAACTTAAAATGACTTAAGGGGCAACCTAATTCATTTTTCCTTGGAAATAAATGAGTCTTTTCTCACTGTGAAAACAATGAAATAGAATAAAAGGAATGCCCTGAATTAATCATGGACATTCCATTTTAAAACTCAGTAAGTCTTGGGTCAAACAGGAAGAAGGTATGGAAGAATATACTGGGAAAATTAAACCGACTCACTTTCAAAGTACCTGTTTATCAGCTTAATTCGTGACATATTTCTGTCACAGTGGGCACTGAATCTGTGAAAGCAGGCATAGATATTGAGTAGAGCTTTTGAAAATGAAAATAACTGTGATATTACACTGAAAACCAGCATAAGCTGCAAGGACATTTTGGCTCAATCGATCAGAAATAGAAAGGAACATTCCACACTCGCATCCTGCTGCTCACTGTTTGAGAGATGACATCTGAGTGTGACAAATGGTTTGTAGCATGTCTGAAAAGTTTACAGAAATGCTATAACGACACATGGATGATTAGCAAAGGAAATTCTTGCAATTTCAAAATGTCCACCTATAATAATGTTAACCCGTAGACTCAAGGACACTAAAATGCCATATGAGAGTTTCCGCAGAAGAAAAATATCGACCTGGATGTGGTGGCTCATGCCAGAATCCCAGTATCAGGAAGTTGAGGTGTGAAGGTTGCCATGAGTTCTAGGCCAACCTGAGCTACAGAATAAAACATTGTTTCAAAAAATAAACAGCAGATACCCTACCTCCCCACACAAGACAGGACACATTTCTGGTGTGTTCCCTGTTTGGATTATTACTAAATTCTGTAGAGGCGTCAGAGGAAATGAATGATTAGATCCAAGAATTCATTCATCACAATGCCATGCTTTTTACTTTATTTTTATTTATTTATTTTTTTTTAACGGTGCTGGGATTCAAATTGAGGGCCTTGCACAGGCTGGAAGAGTGGTCTACCACTGAGCGACATCCCCAGCCCCAGGGCCTTTTAAAGTCCACAAGCTTATCATAGCATTTCCCCTATGAATCACTAGTATTTAAAATAACTTGAAACAATTGAATAAAAATGCAAAATACATGTTCATTAAGATATGGAATGATAATAGGCTATTGACAGGGAAAGCAGGAATCTCAGTTGGCAATCAAAGGCTTCTAAGCACACAATGACTTTAGGTTTCTTTCTGGCTTTATCAGAAGGGACTTGGTATGGGGGAGAATGATGAACCTTCAGGAACAGAATGCTGGGAACCTGAAACTTCTTATTTATTTCCCAGCTGTTCTGATGAACTTTTGGATGAAATTGTTAAAACTGTCACTTTGTCAACGTTATTGACTCTAGCAAGGGACATGCATATTAATATGCAAGAAGGAAGGAAACCAGAGGAAATTCAAATATAACTTCAGATGAGAAAGCAAAACAGCACTGGAGACAGAAACGAAAATTTAAAATTAGAATATTAATATCAGATTCAATTACTTGTCCCAAGTTATATAAGACCCATAAACATCCTTTAGTATCCATGGGGACTGACCCCAGTACCTCCCATGGGCATCACACTCAGAGGATGTACAGGACCCTTTCATTTAACAAAATTTTGACATCTAGACTATGAATAACCTCCCATACAGGTCATGTCAACTCTAAATGAATACCTACTGCATTGTAAATGCTTGTGAATAGCCATTTGGTTGTATTATTATCCAGTGACCTATGAGGAGAAATGTGTGTACATGTTCATCACAGATACAGTTCCTTTTAAATATTTTTGGTCTGCATCTGGTTGAGCCTGTGGTTGTGGGACCTGTGGATACTGAAGGGATACTGGCCTAACTCTTCATGAGATGTTTTTGAACAAGCCTCATATTTTGCACTGAGCTAGTTGAATAAAGACTGCTGCAGAGACAGAAATTGGGTGACAGCAATAAAATTCCAGGATGTCCTATGAAGCTTTTGTGTATAAATTTGCATATTATATAAGTAAGTTTTTTTTTTAACTTTGAAAAAGGATGTGTTGTTACACCATGGGCTTGTTAGTTTATTTTCATCATTTGACCTTTGATACATAATTTGGCTTAGGTTGATTTTGGTGGAGGATTGTCTTATAGAATGAGTCATGCCTACACCATTGCTCAGCTCTGTGTTACCCCGAGGGGCCCTAAAGACAACAACTTGGTAGTTAATTAATGGGGCTGCAGAAAGATGGGTACACTTTGCACTCTAATCTTAGATTCCCTTCTTACCTTTTTAATCCTGCCATAACTTCAAAACACTAGACGTTTCCCCACCAAGAAATGCAGTTAAGAGGCCAGAGATGTAGTTTTCTTCCTATAAAGGTAATACGCGTGCCCCCCCGTGCTTCCTTTTCTCTCCCCCTCTTCCCTTCCCTTCTCTGCCCTTCCATTCCCTCCCCTTGATCACTTCTTTCTCTTCCACCCCTTCCCGTCCCTCTCTTTCTTTCCCCTTTCTCTTCACGGAAGAGAAACAGAAGCATATTTTGAAACATTATTTTGCATGCCACGTTTTCAATTAACATACTATTTGTGAACTGTTGAGAACTCTTCAAGAATATACGTTTGATATTTGCAGGGTGTTTTATCTGATAGGCATATTATAGTTCTCTTAATTAGTGTCCTCTAGTTAATCAATTACTGCTTCTAACTGTTTGCTGTGACTAGAGACAGAATGAAGGTTTGGAGTGCGGATCTTGTTCTGTGCTTAGCATATAATATAGTCCTTATAATAAGTCCTTAGACATGTGGAGCTTTTGCCACAGCTTTTGTGATAGCTAGAGAGGAGTCTTAGCTGATATCAGGGTGAGCTGAAGTCAAAGGAAGCTTGTGTTGTCTTTGAACCTGATTTGCTGACTAACCCTCTAAATCCATTAACAAATGCCTGAGGGAGAGCTGCTGGTTCCAAAACAATACTGGAGAACAGACACCTGTCTCAGCTGAGAAGTGAGCTGGGTCGGAGCTCGTCTTCACGACTACCAGCCACCAGGTGGAGCTTCAGTTCTAGTTTCTCTCCCGGTTTGCCCTGCCTGATTTTTCCTCCAGCTCTCTGAAGACAGCTCAGGGTCTCTAGGACATTCTGGCTTATATAACTGGGCATGTGCAAGTGAAATCATTCAGTGACCATACTGCATGGGGATTGATTTTTACGGCACGTAAGTCATATCACAGTAAGAAGAATTTAAAATATGGGTCAGTAATTCACCCAAGGTTTCCTAAACTCATGACTGGCGTATCATTCATCATCGAAAGAGTGCGCCCATCCTAAGATGACACATAGGAAGGCAGAACAAAACTCCTCAGCTGCTCTGTGAGGAGGGGAAAATATAGTGGGTGCAACCCTTCGTGTAGTTTGCACCTTCTAGAAGGCAGAGACGAGATGGCAGTCTGTCATCTACTGTCTCCCCATCTCAGTTCTTTTCTGGATAACTGGTATTTCCATCTTCACTTATCATATACATGTGTGATGTGCTTCTCTGGGTGCTAATGGGACAGATGTCGTAGGGCCAGCAGTCACATTTCCAGAAACTTCTCTGTAAATCTTGTGACAGAGAATAAAAAATAGAGACTAAAGAAATAATTGTTATTTATATCTTGTCAGCCAATCAGATGGGTGAAAATTAATGTGACTCAAGGTAGCATTTTCCCTTTTAGGAAAAGAGTATTGCTGTGTTCATGTGCAGTTCTTTCACATATGTTTAAAAATAAGTCTAAGTATCTCCTGGGAGTAATATCCAGGACCACAGATATGCTTCTAGTCTAACACCATATGTACTTCTTAATGAGTTATAACAATTTTTCTGCTTTTTTTGGGTAGCTGTTTTTTCCTACCCTTTTCATCACCACCAGACAGAACTGCATCTTTGTCCCCTTGCTTTTCTGTCGTTTTTACCACGACATCACACATCTCTTTAGTAAAAGCACTTTCATGAGACATTGTTGCTTGGTGAGAGAAATCACAAAGGTACCATGAAGGGCTCCAGACAGAAAAGATTCTCATTTCAAGGTCGTCCAGGACAGTTTACAAGTTGGGTATACCAGATTTCCTTAATTTGCTTCTCTGGGAATCTACCCACCTGTTACTAGGCCAACCTCACTTTTCAGACTTGGGCAGTACAATCTTAAGACTGAGCAACTGAGGGAGCTTTGAAACTATGGAGAATAAGAATATCAATTAATATAAATTTCTTTATGTATTTCATTTCTTCTTCTGTGTCCAATGATAATGAACACCAGAGACAAATGTCTTGGAGGCATGGCATGGGAGGCTTTCTGAGGACATGGTCTTTGGTTTCCATCAGGCAGGCTTTCAGTACCATATCCAATGAAACACTGAAGAAGACAGCTGCTTAAATTCCCACTAGAGCCAAAAAGATTGTGGCCAGGTGAAATGCTTGGGAAGAAAAACTTACTTAAGCCTGAGTTCATGGTTTTCTCTCTATGGTTTGCAGGATGAGGTTAGTTTAGTTTGGCAAATGTCCAGGGCTGAAGGACTCCTGGTGTAATGTTCTTACGTCTCAGTGTCAAATAAGTTTGACAGATGGTCACTGGGGCTCTCTTTTCCCCTAGAGGCTATGCCTCTTTGTTTGCTCTCAGAATGGCAGAAAATAAACACCAGGGCATCTTAGTCCAACCTCCTAGATGACACACTAATTCTCTATCAAAACTGGAAGAAGAAATCTTGGTTTTTATGGGTGGTACCAACTGAAAAAGCACATTTGCTGTCTTTTGTAGTCAGTCCAATGATTTAGGGGAAATTTGTACTGTAAGCATCCGCTTCCTCCCTTACGGTGCTATGTGATGATTCCATAATCTGGTTCTCTGCCATAAAACAACATTGTTGATGGTAGCCCTTGCTGGCATATGACAATCCTTTTTCCACTACAAAGAGTCTGTCACTCTTCAACTTATACTACTCCATCTGTGCCCAGGGACAAGGACTCCCCACTGGGAAAACCGTCTCTGGACTAGTCTCTACTCCAATACCTAGACACATTCTGTGTTGTCTTGAAGATGACAGACCATAAACAGAGCATGGACTTTGAACAAGGTGTGCCAAGGAGGGGATGATGCTACCTAATAGAAGCATACCCTAATGTCACCCACAGTCCCTTTCTGTACCTCCCTATGTGAGAGAAATGGGAATGACTCTTCATCTCAGGATTGTAGTGGAATTTCATTCATATTTTAATAAATAAAACTTGTCTTAATACCAGAAAAGCAAAATAGTGACACTGGCCAGCCTTACAGACCAGGCAGTGGTGACACACACCTTTAATATCAATAGTCACACTAGCTTGCCATAGAAACCAGGAAGTAGTGGTGCACACCCTTAATCCCAGCACTAGAGAGGATTATAAAACAGGAGGAGACAGCTCTCAGTTTCAGTCTCATTCTGAGATTTCCTGGAGGCAGAATCACCATTTTCGAACTAAGGTCGAGTTAAGAGCCAGTGGCTGGCTGCTTTGCTTTTCTGGTCTTCAGGTTGAACCCCAATATCTGTCTCTGAGTTTTTATTAATTGTACTTCACATGATTACTGCAAAATTTGATGTGGAGTCAGTTCCTACCATCAGGCGTGGGGATAGTCATGGCAATTCCCCTGCCTCTGTTCTCCTTGCAGGTTCCCCCCTTCTCCTCTCTGCTGGTCTGCTCCATCTAAAAACTCTGACAAGCTTTCATCTCTTTGCTCTTTGAGACAGGATTCAAGCATCACTTCTTTTCGTGCCCCTCTTTGTGGCTGTGACAATTTCCTTATCTATCTCAGTGCAGAGACCCTGACAGCATTACATCAGTACTACCGATGACTGCTCATTGTGCATTTGCAGTGTCTCAAACACTGCATGCATCACGACTTCAACCAGTCTTACAAATACCCATCGGTATTTCCTGTCCCCGACTGACCCCACTTCACAGCTTGGCAAAAGGCCATGCAGTTAAGAAAGGCTGAGGTGCACCAGAGACCATACTCTTAGGACCTTGCTACAGTAAAATGCCAGACTGAATGCTTGTATTGCTTATGATTAACCTTCCAATCTAAAAGCAAAGTGAGTCCAGAGTTACTGAGGCTTAAGCTCCTCTAAAGTGGAGCACTGAGCATGGCAGGTATGACTGAGGATGTTGGGAGGGAATTGTACCTAAGCCTCTGGATGAGAAACACTGCAAAGACACATCCACGCTGTGACCAGATGTGAATCATAAGATCCTGGTCAGCCCTGCCTGAACCCAATTGGGTCATCTGTGACTGTGTATGGGCTATCTGAAAAGTATATGTCATAAGAAATAGTATTTCTGGAATGAGAGATAGTAAGAAGCAAGCCTTTCTGGCCTTGTGGATAAATAGAAGCCCACTGGTGATGGATGCGCGAGGCTAGTGCCCAGACTTTATGGAGTGTGTATTTGCTCCAAGATAATCCAAGTTTTGCTTGCTTGAGCTAATATGTTTGAAAGCATTTGTAAATGGAGCTATAAGATTATATCATCACATGATTTTATTGTCTTAAGCAAAGACAAATAACAGAGAGAAAATAAATGAGAAAAATCACAAAGCCAGTTACTGGAATCAAATCTAACTAGACTCTCCCCTGCCTTGAACTGGTCCTATGTGCCTGGCTTTGGTCCCATGGGCAGAAACTGTCCCTTGTTTATTTACACAATGCTGAGCCTGGGGACACTGTCATTTTTCTCTTCCTTTCTTGCAGTTTTTTTTTTATTTCAACTTGGCTTCTTCCACAGCTTTTTTTCTAGAGCCACTGGAGAAGAATGAGAAGCCAGCGGGCGTTGTGTGTGTGTGTGTGTGTCCTTTTTCACATGACTGAATGGAAATACAAAAGGAAACAAAATGTAGACCCAGTTGGCTTTCCTCTGAAACTAGCTTGGCAAATTAAAAAGGAAGCTGGTGAGAGAACGAAGCCTTCACACAAAACTGCATTTTCTGACCTGACAAAGGAAGAGTGTGACTTTAGTTCAGTGGTGAAAGGAGCTATTAGTCTAGGGCCACATTATCCTGACCTATGGTGAACCTTGTTTTGAAAAGTTTTCTGTTCTTTCAAGCTCAGATAGAAGTGATTCAAAGGAAGAACAATTCAGTCTATCGGCTGTATAGTTTCTCTGGAAGCTGGAGTGATCTCTCTCCCTTCCTAGTGCCAATACGAACACACAGCCCTGCATCCTCCTGCTCCCAGAATTGCTTTTATTTTCTATACCACATCTAAAACATTAACTGGGCCTCCATGATAGCTTGTTAGGAAGTCTCAAGAATATTTGCTACTATCATCAGTAGTGTATACTGTTCATGGTTCTGGTACCTCCTGTATACTGAATCCAGGATTCAGTGACCAACGCCCCATTATCAGCAGTTGCAAACTCCAGTCCTCTCTCCTATGTTAACATATTACAGCAGCCCCATTGAGCAGTGTCCTTGCTTCCTTCCTCGTCTCTTCATCAAACCCATTCTCTGAATAACAGCAGAGTACTGAAGTCAGCTGTCTCTGGGGTCAACTCTGTTATGCTTCTCATTGGCTATACCCTGAGCAAGTTCACTTCCATCTGGAAACCTCCATTTCCTCATCTGGAAAATGGGAGTCATTGCTGTTCCCATTATAGTCATTTTCTATGGAAAGTCAAAAGAGATAACTGCTTGCTAAGTTCTTGGCACAGGCCTACTATTGTGCACATTATTACTGAATTGTAAAAGGGGTCTGTTTTGACATGATGAAAGGTCTATAGCGAGATCTATAGGGAAACTATATAGACCCCATGTGCAGAAGTGCGTTTTACTGCTGTGGAATATTAGTTGAAGATGTGTTACATTCATTTATGCTGCAGAATATTTGTTTGATGATGCAAAGATGTGTCGCATTATTTTATGCTGCATTTATTTAAATCTGTGAATCTGTGTTACTTTGCCTGCCTAAAACACCCGATTGGTCTAATACAGAGCTGAATGTCCAATAGCTAGGCAGAAGGAGGGATAGGTGGGGCTTCCAGGCAGAGAGAATAAATAGAAGGAAAGAATGAGAAGAAGAAGGAGAAGGGGAGAAGGAGAGGAGGATGCCAGGGGCCAGCCACAGAGACACCCAGCCAGCAATGGAGTAAGAAGTAAAGAAAGACACAGACTACAGAAAGGTAAAAGCCCAGATGCAAAAGTATATGGGATAGTTTAAGTTAAGAAAAGATGGCTAGAAACAAGCCAAGCTAAGGTCAGGCAGTCTTAAGCAAGAATAAGTCCCCATGCATTTATTTGAGAACTGGATGGCAGACCCTCCCAAAGAGTAAAGAGTAAAAAAAAAAAATTCAACTACATACTGTGGTGTAGATTAGTGTTAGAACAATTGCCTAGCATGAGTGAGGACCTAGGTTTGATGCCCAGTACAGAAAGAACCAAACCAAATCAAACATAAGCCCACAACTTCAATTCTTATGGGTTCAAAGACTTTGAGACTTTATAGAAAGACAAGGGGTGGGATATGTAAAGGGCAACAGGGAAAATGGCAGGGCTCATTCTGTCCCTTCCTCAGTGGAAGCCCTGCTGAATGGTGAGTAGTGATGTAAATCCCCACATACACCGAAAGGTTTTAAAATATGCTGGCAGACATTTACCAGGCAGAATGATGGGTTTCATAAAGACATCTTCTTTCAAGTATATTATGTTCTTTGCGCACATTCAACACCACACACCCTCTCCTTTCTCCCCTTCCTCCTTCCCCCACTCTCGGTCACCCAGGCACAATGTTGGCTAACATGGCCTCTTATGTTAAAAAATGTCTGAAGAGGAATAAATACTCAAATACTGTGATGCATTACTTAACAGCAGCTTCATAATAGAAGACCACACCACTAGGCACCTCCATCACTGTTGAAAGCATTCTAGACTTTTGATTATTGAGACAGGATTACCCACA
>LOEQ01004155.1:62044-73931 GCA_001685075.1 Bramus lutescens | reverse complement strand
AAAAAAAATCCCCTCACCATATAATAATAAAAACACAAAGCATAGAGAATAAAGAAAGAATATTCTTTTTCTTTTTTTTAAAGAGCGATGAAATGAGGATACATTGATCTGTGCATAGGACAAATATTTAGAGTATAGTGAGGGATTATGCTGGCTTAGTAAATTGGTAACTCATAGGTTTTCTTCCAAGATCTATGACTTCACTACCCTTGGGTAGTTGGCTAGGTTTCTAGTACTAATCATGATTTAATTCACGTTGAATATGTGTTAAGTTCAATTATAGAGCTGTTAGTTAACTGTGATAATAACTCTAAGGGTTATTGTGTCATGCTTATCATTGCTGTGTTTCATAAGCATAATAGCTGGGTAAGACTACAGGTTGTTTCTCTGCTTAGGAAGCTTGCTTCTCATCTTATTTTTACTAAGAAAGCTAGTTTTTAGTGAGAGGTGTTTACGTCAATGCATGGGTCTCCGTGCCCTGTGTTTGAAGTGAATGTTGCCTTCAGAGCCAGAGAATTGCCTTCCACCTCTGGTGTGTGTGTGTGTGTGTGTGTGTGTGTGTGTGTGTGTGTGCAACTAAGTAATGGGGATTCTCTTGGGCAGCCCAGGCCAGAAATTCCAATGAGGACTTCTCATGACTTGTGTTGAGGTTTAATTAGGTAATCTTTAGCTCTTGAAGGGAACATTGTTGAACCAGATGAGAAGATATTTCATTTAAACTACAAATTTATGTTTATACACAGACTTACATGTATTATGGATTTCCCCCCATATGGCTCAGTTATATACTTCTTGGAATGTGCCCGAAAGATCCGACATCCAACTCCACAGATACTTACTCATCCATGTTCACTGATTTTCTAGTCACACTATCTAGGCAATGGAAAGAAATATCCTTCAACCGATGAGCAGGTAATGAAAGTGCAGTGCATAGACACTGTGGAACACTATTCAACTGTAAAGAAAACAATAAAATCTTGAGCTTTGCAGCTAAATGGATGGAACTAGAAAAATAGACTGACTGAAGTAATACAGACAAATAAAAACAAATGCCACATTCTTTCTCAGAAGAGGGCCCTAACTCCAAATCTCCATGTGTGAGTACATATCATGGAGTAATACAGAAACCAGGAAAGTCAAAAATGACTACTACCAGTGCAGGGGTTGTGACGGAGCAATCAAAAGGGAAATGGCGGGGCGCAGGCGATCTGATCTGGAAACAGGAAACAGGTGTGGCTCTGCAGGCACAGATTAGAAGGGAGGAGAGAGATATACACAGAAGGAACCAGGCTGCTATCTGTCTAACTTTTCCTAAAAATTGTGTTTTAGTTGTTGTGATTGAGTTTCCTAGGTGAGTTCTGGATTCGTATCATTCCCATTCTTTTCTTCCCTCCAGTTCCTTCTGCAGCCCCCTTCCCAAATTCACAGCCTCTCACTTTTTTATTATCATCACCACACATATATTTGATAAGCATATATACATATATGTCTATATATATACATTCATATATACAACGTGATGAATTCATTTATGTTGTTTATTTATGCTTAAGTTTGTCTTCTTGAGGTCATCGATCTTGTTCCTGGAGAATCCTGATGCTCCTTGTCTCAGCAAACCTTCATTGCCTCTAGGCCACTACAAGAATAAGGTCATGTGATAAGCAAGGATAACCCTGTGTGGCATAAAATGCAACTATTAAATCATGAGATCATCTTCTGCCTGTAGCTGCCTGATTAGTGCTTATGATTAGCTTATGAATTATGTGTGTGGGGATCTTTGCTGATATTAGTGATGTTTTCTCAGATGTTGTATTATATTTTAATCCAGAGAAGTTACTAATTTTACTGTAACAACTATATGTATTAAGTTGTTTCTAGCTCCAGTTTTATTTACTGATTTTGTTAAGGCTCTTGACAGTCTTATTAGTATCTTAGAAACCTTTCCTCATACTAAATTCATGGAAAATATCTTTCACGTTGTTTTTCCTTCTTTAGTCTTCCCCTCTCCTTCCTAACCTCCATGTCTTGCTTCTCATCTTCCTCCTCTTTTTCTCCTTCATCTTTTCTCCTCCTCATTTCTCCATCAGCTCTCCCCCTCACACAACTTTCCTCCGTCTACTCCTTTCCTTCTCCCTAGTCCCCTTCCTCCGCACATTCCTCCTCGCTCTTCCCCTTCTTCCTGCTCCCCCTCTCTCTTTCCTATCGCCCAGGTCCCTTTCTTGCCCTTCTCCTCCTCCTTCTCTTTTGATTTCGTTTTGAGATAGGATCGTACTCTGTATCCCAGACTGATCTAAAACTCGCCCTGTAATCTCTTGTGCTGGGCTTGCAGGTGTAAGGCCTCATATTGGTTCCAATTTTTTAAAAATAGAACTTATTTATTTTATTGTACAGAACAGGGTTTTTCTGGACCCCCCTTTGTAGATCAGGATGGCTTCAAATTCACAGAGATCCATTTGTCATTGCCTCCCCTGTGCTGGGACTAAAGGTGTGCACCATACCTGGCTAATAATACATATATTTTATATATGCTTTGTTATATATTATGAGTATATATTTGTGTATGGTAAGTGGTAGAGTTCAGAGTCATGTCTCTTTAATAAGCAAAAAAATTGCTGCTCTTCAACTGAACGTCTCATGTCTGAGTCTATAAAGCATTTTACTACTCAGTGTAAGAACACAGAAAATTATTAAGGAGCGAGAGGAAGTGAATTTAGCTAGTGCATAAATTCTATGCATATAAATATATATGCATCCTATACTTAGTACATGCCACATGTAGTATGCATGCATAGTATTATATGTGTAAACTATGCATGTGGATGTGATATAACATGAGAGAGGATAGAGAGCAAGTAGATACTCTCTTTCTGGATCTCTGCTCTTTTCCTAATGTATTTCATTTTTACGTCAATGCAGCTCAGAGGTAATTATTGTAACAAGTCTTTGAACTAAATAATCCACATCCTTTAAATTTTAAAACTTTCTTAAATTTACAAACAAAACTTGTAAAATTGTGTTGGCTCACCCAGGCATACTGTAATTTCCTGAGATTTAGAACAAGTTCATCAGTTCTTCCAAATAAGGAAATTGCTTGAAATTTGTAGACCTATTGAAGATGACCAATGTCTCATGAGAAAGATAAATTTATAAATTTCTCTTTTGGTAATATACTTGCCTAGTTAAAAATTCTCAATATGATTCTAATTTCCAGTACTTAGTGGGTAGTAGTCATTGATCCTCCAGTTTTGAAAGGAGTTCCTGTTCTAGTGGTGAGATTTTTATTTTTTGTAAATAGTTAATATAATTCCCCAGCTAATTCATTTGTGGCTAAGTTTTGAATTTTATTTTTAATTTTCCAAATAGACTGGATGATATTCATGGTTTTTACTTCCAAGTCAGTATTTTGTCCTTTGTCTTCAGGAAAAAGAAACTTTTCTTTGGTATACTTTGTGAAGGTTATTGACATGAAATTGTTTTCTATATTTTCTTAATATTCCTTTGTGTATGCCGTAGAATGTCCTGAAGGCCCAAGATCCATTGGAATAAAGCTAGTCACTAGAACCAAATAAAACTTTGCTTAAATGTAGTTGTTATTTTGGAAAATTTTGCATTACTTCTATTTCCTAATGGGACTGTGAGAAAATTCTTTATTCTCAGCCTGCCTTTACTCCTCAAAATTGTAGATTATTTTTATAGATCATTAAAACATAATTTCCAAATGGTGTCTTTTTCTCACTGATCCTTTATCTTAGACTCCTCAAGAAATCTCCAAAAGAAAGATGCTTTTCTGTGCTTGGTGACTGCTTCAAACCACTGAGTGTTTGCGGAACTTTCCACAGGGAAGCTTATGCGTACTAGCAAAATCTTCCACACCTGTGATCCATAATGCAGGCTGATAATGTGGCCAGAATTTTTGTGCTGTACATAAATCTTCAGAAACCCCCCCCTTTTTTACAATGGGGTGATTATAATAAAAACAAAATGCCTAAACCTTGGAACTATGTAATAGAATATGTGTTCTGCTTGAGAATATCTCATACACCTATGGAGAGTTGATCTAATTTTCCAAGACCATGCTGTTCACTGCTTACTCTTCATCAGGGTATAATTTTTAAGGTTGTTACATGGTAAAAACCATAATGATGAAATATATCTTTGCTTAATAATCATAGTGTCAGTTTTTCTGGTAGAAATGAAAATTTCTTCCTGTATATGGAAAGATACGCAATGTGCAACTTATAGTTTATTGCCCTGGTTTTGTATGTAAGCACCATTTATTTATTTATTTAATTTTCTGTTTCTGTTTTATCTTTATGACTTAGTCATTGTTCTGTTGCTGTGAAGAGACACCATAACTAAGGCAATTCATAACAGGAAACATATAATTGGGGTCTTAATTATAGTCTCAGAGGAGACATGGCAGGGACCATGGCTGCATGCATGGTGCTGGACTGTAGCTGAGAACTGCATCCTGATCCACAGACAGAGAGAGTTGAGCTTTTGAAACCTCAAAGCCCATTCCCAACAGGACACCTCCTTCAACAGGGCCACACCTCCTAAGCTTTCTAAACAGTTCAACTGGGGACTGAACACTTAAAACTGAGGTGGTGGAGCCTGTTCTCATTTAAACTATCACACTTTTATTCCCAAGACAAGATTTCTCTGTGTAGTCTTGGCTATCCTGGAACTTGCTTTGTAGACCAAGCTGGCCTGGAATTCAGAGATGCTCCTGCCTTTGCCTTCTGAGCACTGGGATTAAAATCA
Source organism: Bramus lutescens (assembly GCA_001685075.1). Taxonomy (NCBI): domain Eukaryota; kingdom Metazoa; phylum Chordata; class Mammalia; order Rodentia; family Cricetidae; genus Bramus; species Bramus lutescens. Next base: position 69,167 of record LOEQ01004155.1, on the reverse strand, counting down.
TGTGTTATTACCTCCTGGCACCACCACACTTTTCAAATATCCATTCTATTATTATTATTATTATTATTATCATTATTATTATTATTATTTGTGGTGTGTGTTTTCCTTGCATGTTTGTATGTGTAGCACATAGGTGTCTGGTGCCTGTGCAGGTCAGATCCCCCTAGACTGGAGTTATAAATGGTTGTGAGCTGAACCCAGGCCCTCTGACAAGTGCTAGGCCAACTCACAGCTTTTTTGTTTGTTTGTTTTGCTTTATCTTCTTGTCGTCCTTTTCAAATAGAAAATTTAAATTTATACATTGCAATGGGCTTCATTATTGTCTTCATAAAATGTCAGTTTCCTCTGCTCTTACTCCTCTTCTCTCTACCCCCTTCTTCCCATCCCATCTCCCCACCATTTGTCCCCACTCCCTTATTGCCATTTCTTCCCTTCCCATGCACAAACTTTTATAAATGTAAAATTTAACATATAAGACAAAATGTATGCAATTTTCTTTTCTACATCTGGTAATCAGACAATTTTATCCCATACAATTTTTCTTAACTGCATGCAGTCTGGATATATTTGATGAATATATTAAAGAATGCACATACTCATGTTGCAGATGCTCCAAAGGTCAGAGGGCGTGCACTATTCCCAGGCATTGGCCTGATTTCAATACTTTTATAAAATGATCCATATATCCTAGTCCAAGTAGAAAAATTTCCATAGGGAATATAATCTCTACAAAATACTGAATGATTCCTAAAGAAAAATATGCAGTCAGTGGTGCTTTGAGACATGATTTTTCTTTCCCACTGATTTCCGAGCATAACTTCAAAGATTGTGTTATAGTTTGAGACATTTTCCAACACAGTGGAAGGAAAACCTCAATCATACTCATATTTGAGCAGTCACTGTATCAACAGTGTGGTGTTTCAGCTTTTAGTTGACTACTCATTTGAAAGATTTTTACCTGTCATGTAAAAGTTATTGGTCACAATCTATCTGAATTTCTCAATGGCTGAAAGTTTGTTAAGCATGGGTAGATCTGGGCTGGAGAGATGGCTCAAAGGTTAAGAGCTCAGGCTGCTCTTCCAGAGGATCCAGGTTCAATTTTCAGCACCCACACGGCACCTCGCAACTGTTTGCAACTCCAGTTCCAGTGGATCTGACACCTTCACACCAATACAAACAAAATGAATTATTTACAAAAAGAATGGGTAGATCTCTGCTAAAAATGGAAAAAGACCTTCGAGACAAAATCTGAATTCACTGTTTTCTAAACTACAATAAGGAACACATCAACAACAAAAAGATATACTTCAAGGAAAGAATTATACATTCTAGATACTTGGCATTGATGTGCACATTTAATGTAGCAGAGATGCTTGACTTTGGAATTTCCTTTCAATGCAACCAAAGTTTTGGTGAGGTAGTAGCAATGTTATAAACTGGGCCTTCAAAGTTGACTGATGTAAATTGCTAAACAAATCCTTCTTCCTTCTTACACCAATCTCAAACTCCTATTTATTCAAAAGGTGAAATATGTAAAGTATAGAGTTCAGGTACATACTTAACACAAGTGCAGAAATTGCTGTGCAGACCTCAGATTCTGGGTCTTCTAAGATAGTATTGAAATATTTTCGCATTCTATAACAAAGATAATGACTCACATATCTATGGTCACATATGTGTCAAACTATGAATGAATTTTTTATTTCTTTTTTAAGAATTGAATTGAGTTAAATTTCCCTTTGTTGTTTATTTTGAAAATACAATTGTTTGATATTTGTAAAGTAACATTGAAAGAGTGAATAGGCAAGGGCAGGAAAACAGGTTTTAAAGAAACGACTTTTGCTCTGGCACTGGTCTGTTTATGCTCCCTCTTGGCATAGGATTTGCTACAAAATTTGGGCTATGATCTGAGATTACAAACTCCTTAAGATTAGATGAAACCTAATCTTTTCAAGTACTTGTTGCCTGTTTCATACTGATTCTGAAATTAGAATGAAATTGTTTTTCTGAGAAATGTGATATCAGATCACTTGCTAGCTAGGTGAAAAGTTAAAGAAAATCATCATGGGTAAAGAAGTGAAGAGAAATGCTCATTTTCATGTTTTATACCCATGAGTCGTTATACCAGAGATTCACAGAGGTCTCCTAGTTCAGTTCCTAGTTGAAACTGCTACAATCATTATGCTGCCGACTTTGGAGTATTGGGGTTACCAGTGTGATGCCTCCAGGTTGAATCCCATGTCTTGTTTGGAAACTGTTAAGAGTATTTGTTGTCCGGTGCTTGAAGGTGGACAGACTATGTGGATCTTGATATTTTGGAAAACATGGTATTTACATTTTTCCTTATGCCTCTCCTTCTCTCCCACACTGTAAGAATTTCATTCCCTTGTCTCACTTTGAAATGGAACACAGGTAGGATGAGCAAGCTGTTAAGAGTTACTTTTCAGACAAGAAAGCAGGGGTACAATAAACCTTCAAGGGTAGAGAGAACTGAGCTGAGCCACAGAGACCAAGGGCCGCCTAGATGGCTGGATGTAGTATTCCTGCTTGATGATTTCTCCTTCCCTTGTCCACCCCTGAACAGACTGAATTATTTCCCTTCTCCCCAGTTCAACTTAATTTTCAGTGCTGGGGATAAAATATAGGGCTCCGATCTGTATTCTCCCCACTAAGGTATCACTGGTTTTAAGTGTGTTATCTTCTCAAACTATATCAGGAAAACATCATTTTGTAGAAAACATAGAAAAATAGATAGTGAAATCTCATTGATTTACATTAAAAATAATAATGTCTCACTTGCAGCCCAGGCTAGCCTTGAACTCTCAACAATCCTCCTTCAGCCTCCTGAATGCTGCCATTACAGGGATGCACTGCAATGGCCAGTTCAGATTTAGTATTTGCTTCTACTCAACTCCTGAACTATATACCTATTTTCCGGTATTACTAGTTTGCAAAATGGCTCTCAATAGTTATGGAATATAACTCAAATGTACCTCACTTAATGGTTTGAATATATTAGTTTACTTATCTGTTTTATAATCTTATGCTGTCTAAGTAATGCAACATCACATCACTTTTTAACTTCAGAGGGCACAGTACCACCCAGGACTGTAACTAGAGACAGCTCACTCATTTCCAACTGCTCAGATCAGAATAAATGTACAGAAACTGTATTAAATGCAACACTGTTTGGCTTATTAGCTCAGGTTTCTTATTAAACTTACTCTTATATATTAAATTAACCAATTTCTATTAATCTGTGTATTGTCACAAGCCTGTGACTTACCGGGCAAGGTGCTGGCTTTGGTCTTCTTTCGCAGCTACATGGCGTCTCCCTGACTCCACCTCCTCTCTCTATTTATATCTCTGTATGGATTTCATGCCTGACTTTACTCTGCTAAGTAATTGCCCAAAACATTTTATTCATATACCAATAAAAGTATCACATATACAGAAGGACATTCCACACCACAGGACAGTGGTGCATGAACGTCACAAAGGATTTCCCAGAATGCATGTGTCCTTGTGGATTTCTGCTAATTCCATTGCTCCAGCATTTGCAATGATAATTTTAAAACAAAACCTGTTGTTTTGATGGATGACTATAGCATCTGTCTTGGTTCAGTTCCTGTTGCTGTGGTACATATCACGACCATAAGAAATTTGGGGAGAAAAGGGTTCGTTTTGGTTTATACTTGTAGTTCCTTCTCTGCGGGAAGGCAGAACTGGAGCTCAAGGGTAAGAACTTGAGCAGAGACCATGACAGAGTGTTCCTTGTCTACTTGCTTTTTTTTTTTTGGTTTATTAAGCTAAGTTGTCTTAAATCACCAAGACCACTTGTCCAGGGTTTGCACCACTCCTAGTAAGCTGGACCCTCCTTCATCAAGACTAGTCATAAAAATACCCTACAGACTCACCTGTAGAAAATCTGATGGATGTATTTTCTAAATTGAGGTACCTATTCTCTGATAATGTAGATTGCTTCAAGTTGATAAAAAAACCCTAAGCATGATGCTACCTTTATTGTGCTAATTTGTGTGTCTTTATTCATTAATACACATGAATTTTTTAAACAAATATTTTTTTATACAATCCCATTTGTCTCTTAAGGATATTTCCACAATATTTTAATAATATTACTTTGTAAACACTAAGTAAAGATTTATAAACATTTGTATTTATGCAGCTACTTGTAATTAATGCCTTATGTCATCAATTATAAATTGTCTGTGATAGAACTATATCATTTGAGTTAAGAACAAAATTTTAACTAATGGTGTCTGAGTTACTTTTCCATTGTGGTGACAAGACACCATGACCAAGGCAACTTATACAAGAATGTGTTTATTTGGGCCTCACAGTTTCAGAGAGTTAGAGTCTGTGGCCATTATGACAGGCAGCATGGGAGCAGACAAGCAGGTAAGACACTGGAGAAGTAGCTGAGGGCTTACATCTTGTGCACAAAGATAAAGCAGAGAGAGCCAACTGGGAATAGTGAGGACTTCTGAAACTTAAAGTAATAAACCTCTTCTAACAAGATCACACCGTATAATTCTCCCAAACAATCCTATTTACTGGGAGAGTTCAGACCTACCTGTCTAGGGGAAATTCTCATTAAAACCACCAAAAATGGTAACTAAATTTAGTAGGTTCTAGTACCATGTAAATTTCCTCCCATTTTTATTTATCCACCTTCCTGGCTTTCTCAGGGTACCTGTAGCTAATTATGCACTGTTTCTATAATAATTCTACCAAGGGAAACTTTTGAATCTATTTCCTTATACTTAGACATTTCTTGACATGCAGGTCTCATCAAATTCTTCTTGTTTGGCACACCTGTTTCTCCAGGTGAGAGATGCATTGTATTTTAATCAGACCATGATGTATTATCAGGTTTTCCTACCTAGAAGCAATCATTGCATTTTAGGAGTAAGCAGATCAGTGAGAATTCAAGATAGAGTATTAGCAAGTAGAAAATATATTTTTAGATAGAAAGGTGTTTTGGACATTCAGATATAAGATGAGACTGTTACATAGAAATTAACAGCCAGCATAGATAGCCATGGACTGACTCATGTTTTTAATTTATCATTTCTAAGATCTGATGTGATTTTTTTTATTGAACTCTAAGTCTGTGGGAAAGTATATAAATCTTTAAATGTTAGTGTCTTAAAACCCAGATGTAGAAATCACTTGGTTTCCTGGTGTCAAAAGGAAGAAAACTGACAAAGAGCTAAGACATTCTGAACGAGGAGCAATTTGGGTGATCAAGGAGGCTCGGAGTGTTGAGCTCTGTAAGATGATGAAATAGAGGTACTGAATTGCATTCAGAGATTCAGATTGCTAACGAGAGAGAGAGAGAGAGAGAGAGAGAGAGAGAGAGAGAGAAAACCTCACTCAACAGCATAAAAAGTCAACAATGAGCAAGGAGATTTCAAAACTGTATTAGGATTATGGGAAACCTCCCCGGTTAATAAGGCACAATTTTAAACAATTATGAGGGGGAAATTGCAGCAAAGAATAATTTATAAAATTTTAAAAGAAAGATAAATCTGAAGATAAATGACCCATAAGGGGCCAGGTTTTCACTAATGATGGCTCCATGAGTCATTTTCCCCCTCACTTCCTTTCTTTTGCAGTAGAATGACTCTGGGCAGTGTAAGCCCGCTGTCTAGATCCAGTGCGGTGCCTTTTATGCTAAGTTTAGATATCCTCACATTCTGTGCTAATCATAAAATAATCACAAGTGCCTACAAAATTGACAGCTTATAATAATTTAGGAAACCATTAATTCTAAAAGAGAAGTGACTTTATCCAATTTGAAAGTGCTTAGGTGGCTTTCTTAGAGCAGGAATAATAAGAAAAAAGGCTATCATCTCTTTGTGTAATTTTCTACAATTTTACCACTTAAACTAGGTTTTACTGGAAATGGCTTTTCTGTTCAGAGGCTCTGAAGGAAATTGTCTTTTCTGGGTAGCACTACAGGATAACGCAAAGGTCATTGTCATGTTTTAGATTTTAACACATTTCCTCTTGCTATAAATAGCCATGGCAGTTGTTTTCATGAGAACCTAAGCTATATAAATTGGATTTCAGAATTAAAGTGTCAACCAGGTGAATTTAATTGAAAACATGTGTTCACAGCATTTTGCTCCAGATCTCTTTAATTACACTCTTTCTTTTTTAAGTTTTAGATTTTTTCTTTCTTCTATTTTGCTGGAGATAATACTTTTAGAGGCTCTCGATATTGAAATATGGATTTGAATTTATTATTTGTAGGATAAGAAAAACATGAGGATTCCTCAGTGACCCCCCTCCCCACCTACCCACCAAACCAATCTCTACTAGAACCGCACTTCAGCTCCTATTGGCTGGGACCCAGAAAGGCTGTCTGTGCACTCCACCCCATTCTCTGCATGGTCTGTCCAGACTAACTACTTTTCGACCTGTTGCTTCCTATAGGTTTGAGCCCCATTTCTCAGCCACCTCTGTTCTCTAGGGCCCCCTTGGAACTCATCTGGACCCCCACTTTGCTAGGACAAGAGCAACCAAAGAACAGACTACTCACTCAACATAGGTAAGACTACACCAAGAAGCACCACCAAATTCCTAACTACAGATGCCTCGATTCCAGCACAGAAAACATAAGTATGAATAACCAAGATAATATGCCTCTTCTAGAAGACAGTAATCTATAGTAGCAGGCCGTGAGAAAAGCGATTTAGCATATTCTTTACAAGACAAAGTATCAATTATCAATTTGCAATTGATACCTCCTGAGAAAGGGAAAATCAATTTTCTCCAATGGCGGGTCATTGGGTATATCAGCCACAGTCCACTACAGGCTTGGTGCCCAAGAGTAGCTGGCCAATACAAAATGAACTCCATTTATTTTGTTTACTTTTGCTTTGTTATATTTCTTGTCCTCCTGTTTTTGTTGGTTGTTTTGATTTTTCTTTTTTAGAGCGAGAAAGACAGAGAGAGCAAGCATGAAGTTGGGTAGTTAGGTAGGTAAGCAGGATCTTGAATGAATTGAGAGGGGAAATAATGTGATACAATACATTTATGGATCTTTTTCTCTTTCTTTCTTTCTTTCTTTCTTTCTTTCTTTCTTTCTTTCTTT
>LOEQ01004155.1:41658-53351 GCA_001685075.1 Bramus lutescens | reverse complement strand
GGTCCATATATTGTATACATGTATGAAATTTTCAAAGAACAAATAAAAGTATATAAAATCCAGGTTGCTGAATTAAACAAAGATTCTAGAATCCTAAAGCAGGGAGACAAAATGATAACACTTAGTCATCAGAGATAGTGTGGGGAATGTTGGAAGACTGGTAGCTCATCTGAAGGAGTCATCAGAATTCTTTCCTTCACATATTTTCGCTAGTTATTTGATCAAAATGCCCCAAGGGCTGACGCACATGGACAGCTTGTAAAATATTATTTCATTTTCAGAAATCGAAAAATTCTCAGTCTGGTGAGCAGAAATTTGACTAGAATCATCAAAATAGAGAATCAAATTCTATATATGTGCCAGTTTACACTTCCAGGACATCCTCCTCTACAGAGGGCTTTCCTTTGACAAAATTGTACACAGGATATCTTTCTTTAGCTTCCCTCTGGAGAAACTATGTTCATTTACATGGGGAAATAATGAAAAGAGGGATTTCCATGCTAACCAGGAATTACAGTACTCTGACTCTCTTCAAGAGACAAAAAGTCACACTATGATTCTAAGGTTAACGCTTTAGAAGGTCAGTGTTGTAACAATATTTTAGCTTGTCTCAAAAGACTACTAGGTTCTCAAACCTAGAAACAGTCATCCTAAAAACTCAGCAGAAACCTGTATTGAATCCTCAATATGTGTGCTAGGGATTTCTGCTGTAGGAAGGACCAAATGAAGTAACTGTGCAAAACTCTGTCTACAAAAGGACAGCATATGAAGCCAGTGCCTCCTTTCCTGCATGGGTTTCAAGATTAGTGACACTATCAACAATCAAAGAATGTAAAAGTGGTGGTGTTCCTCCCTCCCTCCCCAAATTTCCATTCTGCTCTCCTATTTGGCCTGTTCAGGAGAGAACAGATACTGAGGAACCCTGTATCTAAGTGGCAAATTCAGTTGTAGCAGCTCATCTAGATGTAGTTTTCTTCATAGAAAAGATGAAAACACTCCATATCATTTCCCTAGCTCTTAATTTCATAAGGCTTTCGTTCTCTTTGCTCATTACTAGAAATCAGCAAAAGTTGTTAGCTTATTATGTTGGCCGTGGCCTACTAAGTGCCTTTCCCACAGTATATGAGAGGTACAGCAATTTTCACGTAATCTCTATGATCCAGAGCACAGATTATCTGTGACTCACAGACTGTTCAGTTGTCCTCACATATATATTACATAAACTGTTACATATTTGCCTTTTTTATGTGAAGAGTAAATACTTTGAGTGAATTTGGTTTTCCTGACCCAAATACTTTTCTCAAAACAAGCATCCAGGAACATTTATATTTCTTATTAAATGCCATGGTAGTTTGCATACCATTGTTTTTTACAGGAGAATACTTTTTGCAGTTAACAGATGTGGCATTGGCTCATGCATACAGAATTTAGCGATCTTATCACTGGTTACAAATAACCCAAAGAGGCTAACCCAACATGTGAGTTAAATAGTGTCTGGAATCAAACTTTACCTTATCAGCTTATCACTTTGTGTACTGGCTGAAAAGTGTTATTTGCTCTGAATCATCAACAGATGTTTTCTCTAAAGTTATGAGTCTGTGATTCAAGGATAACAGGTTAAAAATTGGAATCATTTTCTCACCATCATTACTAGTTCAGTAGAAAAATAGTTGCTTTTGTCACTGTAACCTTGAATTTTTCTTGTGTAGGGTTTTTCTTCTCTTGTACCCAATTGTTCTTCCAAAATATTGTATTTGAACTTCTATTTGATAATTGTATGAATTTTATCTGGACAAGGTTTTGGAAAACACAGAAGCTATAGGAATAATGCTATTTTATTTTAAAGGCTTGTCTACTCATATCCTCATTCGACTTTGCCCAGTGATCAGGAACAGGAGTTTACCAGGCTAGTGGATGTCCCCACACCCCTGTGCATATGATCATCACTAAATGAACTCAGAGAACTAGTATTGGATTGCTATTATGTTTTGTTATTAAAGAGAACATGATGTTAGGAGAGAGATTTGTTGGGAGAGCTAGGGGAGTCTACAGAACAATCAACTTTTGGATTGTTTCATAACATCATCATCATCTACAAAAGAGCTTAACAACTGCATACAAGAACACAGTGTAGAAAAATCTCATGTTTTAGCTAAGTTTATGGAATCTGTGTTAGACCATGTTCACAGCTGTCCTGGAACACATGTGACCTGTGCCTCATGGACTATATGCAAGACCATTCTGTGGTTATGATTTTTGTAAATTTTTTGTCCTCTACATCAAAAGTTATATTTTCTTCCTTCCATATATCTACACATATTTCAGTACTTTGAATTTAGGTTGCTAAGTAATACCAATTAGTTTGAATTTATATCTTTCCTTTCTAGATTGAGATTAAAAACAAATACCCCCAAATCCCCTCTACTGTCAAAAAGCTTTTAAGGAGACCTGGACTATTGCCCAATCTTATTGGCAAGCCCCACTCCTAATTTGTGCAGAAGGTGAAAAACTCTCATTCTTGCTGATTTTTACTGCTAGATACATATGGAATCTGAAGCGCCAGACCCAGCATTGCGCTCCAGGAATGTGTGGGAAGGCTCACCAGCACTTACAAGGGGAAAGGAGACAAGTAAAGCCCATAAAGCTACATAAGTACCTTTTATTTCATTGCCCTCGTGTCTGGGTATTTTGGATTTGTTTCTGAAATATATCTAATGTATATGTTGCTTAAAAATAGATTATACCTCTATAAAAGAATAGTTTTTGTTTGGGGAAATACTTCATAAGCAAATTTTAACGATCTCCTATACATACTCAATTTCTAATTGATATTTTCTGCCTGTAATCACAAGAATATAATGAATTAGAATGGAATGCAGTTGAATGCTATTTAGTTCAGTGGGAATTTTTCATCTCATTTGGAAAATTAAATCCGGGCAGTATAAATTAATTGAAATTCTATTTCTTCCTTAAATACAATGCTAATATCTTAAAACTTTATTTCTAGCACATTGAAATGTATGCCGCAGAGGATGTCTTAGGTTTCTCTGAGCATACTTATGCATTTCATTCTCTCATATTTGTTATAGGCATTAATGTTTCTTAGTTCTTTCAGGACCCATTAACACTCATGCTCAGAACATCAACTCTGTCCACATTTGAAGTCAATGAGCATTCTAGTTAATGGTGCAGACCTACTCCCTGGAGGCTTCACCTAGTATTTTCCTAGAAATAAAATTTAATATGCTGCCATCATTCCAAATATTAAACCAGTCTTATTAAAATAAATGTTAATATTCATCCAGGCAAACAAGAGTATTGAACTTGAGTTAAGAAACAAAATTCTCAATCAAGATAGGTGAACTTGTTGGTCTCTTAGTTAATTACTATCTACTGCAAATAGGAGTTTCTCTGATGAATGATGAGAGATGTATTAATCTATAGGTTTATCAACAAGCTGTTTATTAGGGATTGGCTTAATACTATAGTCATTTAAGAGAATAGTAGTAGTAAGCTTTACCTTAAGCCCTGTGACTTTCTATCCACAAATCCTTAAACACACAATGTTGCCAGGTATGGGTTTCATCTTGTATAGTGGGACTTACTGCCAATCATAAAGTGGTTGATTATTCCTATGATGTTTGTTTGAGTATTGTACCAATGGGCATGTCTGTTGTAGGTAGACCACTTGTTTGTTCCCAGCTGCCCAGCCCCAAAATAACCACACAGAAACTGTATTAATTAAATCACTGCTGAGTCTATTAGCTCTAGCTTCTTACTGACTAACTCTTTCATACAAATTTAACCCATTTTTATCAATCTATGTATCGTCACGAGGCTGTGGCTTACCGGGAAAAGTTATGGCATCTGTCTCTGGTGGGGTTACATGGCGTCTCCCGACTCTGCCTTCCTTCTCCCAGCATTCAGTTTAGTTTTCCCCACCCAGCTCTACTCTTCCCTATCAGTCCAAGCTAGTTTCTTTATTAACCAATGGTATTCACAGCATACAGAGGGGAATCCCACGTCACACGTCTTTTTAGTCTGTCATTGTAGTAGCTCTCAAGTTTCACAGCTGGGTGAGCCTGATGATTGCACAAAGATCCACATCAGGATAAAGTACAGAAAATAAGAGACTGTGGAATGCTCAGCCCCAAATGGAATATTTATTTCAAACCTTCCAAGGCTCAGGAATCATTGTAGAAGAAGGAACAAAAAGAATTTAATTTAAAACTCAGAGGTATTAGAAGACTAGAAAGAAACCTTATCTTTTGGATACAACTGAATAGTTGTATAACAAACATATGACAGTTGTGACAGTGTGTGCAAATGCTGTGTGTGTGCAAGCCTGACCAAATCCCAGCAGAAGAGGGAGATGGGCATGAAACACTACCCCAGGTCAAGGAGGTATTGACACTTGATAGCTCTTGGGGTAAGGAGAGGGGGTTTTCTTTAGGAGTGATTCCCCTGGTAAGTTGTTGCAAAATTGTGTGCATGGGAAAGGGACAGGGTCTGAGAGAAGTTGGGTAATGGGTAAAGAAGATCAATACATTTTGAGAAACTACCAATGAACTAATTAAAATGGGGGAAATAAGAGAAATTTCTGGACCAAAATCATCCCTTTATTCTATTCATACTTATTTTTGTGAAAAGTGATAGAAATGTATGTGTATGTGTATGTGTGTGTATGAAATCTACATGCAAAACTCACATAAAATACTGTAGTTTAAAAGTTGGCTGCCATTCATTATTGTTTATTCATTGTTATAAAACTATTATTGTTCGCTTGTAGATCAATTCTTGCCTCTCAATGTTAGCGGGAAATAGTCTTCTCTCATGCCTTTGCTGTGGAGGGGCTTTTCAGCCAGGTTAAGAATAAAACAAATGATCCAGATGTCAGTTAATTAGCATTCCCATGGCATCTATGATTATTTTATGTGTAGTCACATGGCTTCTAAATAATTAATGAAGTGCAATCAATGTTTTTTTTTCACTGTGTTGTGATAAAAAGCTCCTTAACTTTTCCATTGCTTGGGAACCTTAGAGGATTAGGAGCTACGCCTGAGGCAGTGATTTTGCATTCATATGAAGAGTGGAGGCAAATCCCAAGGAACTGAAGAGGAGAAATAAAGATGGCAAAAATTAAATGTTACTACCACAACTTGAATTTTGCATGGTCATTTGCCATGCTATCTACTGTTCACACTAGCTGTTTGATATAATGAGTCCATCCCCCATTCTGATTTTTGTCTTTAGTTGCTATAAGACAAATGATTCTCATTTGTGCTTTTATTAAAAGTACTGGAGTGGTTTTTTGTCTTGGGGTAGTGATGAGATGGAAAGAAAATCTGCTTTTAAGTTCAAGGAACTCATGGTTTTCAAGATAACATGTACATCCATGCGAATTATTCCAGTAAACGGGCATTAAGAATTTGAGATTAGAGTAGACCAGAGAAACATCCCCCAAAACAGTGATATTCAAATTAAACCTTCAAAGAAAAATGTATTTAATGACATGAGTGTGAACTTTAAGTTTGCATTCCTTCAAAAACAAGCCCAGAGTTAGGTTTGGATTCATGTAATTTTTTCTGGAACTTAGTAACAGGAAACTTACATACAGAAATAACCAAGGTGACAAGATTCACTATTCAGACTTCTCACCTCTGTGACAGATACAAGTGAGGAACAATTAAGAATGGAAGGCTTTACTTTATATCATGATATGCTGGATAGTCTCACTGCTTTTAGAGTTTTGTTGGCTCAGAATATCCTAACCAAATGGTGTAGTGGAAGAAAAGAGCTACTCACTTAATGGCATCCAGGAAGCAAAGAGAACAATAGGAAGAAGTACAGAATGAAATGTAACTTTCCAAAGCACACCCCCAATAACTCCCTCTAATTAGGATCCAGCTTCTACTATTTCTATCACCTTCCAACAATCCTGTAAATCATAAATCTATCAATGGCTTAATTCTTTGATAAAATAAGAGCGCTCATCATCTATGATAAAATCACCTTAGAGGTTGATTTCTGGAACGTCTGTGAAAGACTTTCTAGATTAGATTAACTGAGGTGTGAAATATAGCTTGTAGCATGTCATGAGCTAGGACTGTATAAAAATGAGAAAACTGGCTGAGTACAAACATACTCTGTTTTATGACTAAGGATAGATAGCTGGGCTTTTGCTCCTGGATTATGCCTCTATACCTCCTACCACATCATGCTGAAATGATCTTTTTGAAATGTAAGCAGGAACAAACCCTGGCTCTCTTGGATTCCTTCTCTTCTTGCATTTGGTCAAAGCAACAAGAAAAGGAACTGACATAGTACCAAATCATATTCTGAAAATCCCCCTTCTGAACATTACTGCGTTTTGAAACAAACCTTCATCATCCAAGACCCTTTTGAAGGTGCCGTATCCATATCACAGTAATAGAAAAGCAAAGAATGCCTGCATTCATGAGCATATTAGCACTGACAATTGAGAATGAGTCTCCTTGGTTGTCCTTTGAGAATCCATTTGATCAGGGAAGCCACTGGGTTTATCCACGACTTTAAAGCAAACCATATTATGGGTAAAAGAACAACTGTAAAATGTGAAGTAAACTGAAATAATTTCTTCTAGTTTTATCAGTTCATCATAAAGCATAATGAAAAGCAAGTGGCAAAGGGGAACTGTGGATTTATATAACATTTGGGGATGAAACAAAATTTAATCCAATTGCAAATATCTAAAAAATTAAGGAGGAAATCGAAAATTTCATAGAATCAAGTGAAAATAATGGACAACTTATCAGAGCCTTTGGAATACCGATAAGAAACATCTGAAAAGGGAGTTTATACCCACATGTTCACTATGTTAGAGAAGATTTCAAATCAGATATCAGTTGGTTGTTCCCACAAGGTTGACACCACCATTACCCTAGTCTATTTTACAGGCCGGACAGATTGCAGATCAAGGGTTTTATGGTTAGGCTGGTGTTTATGTTTCTCTTTTAGTAGCCTGTAGAGTATCTTCCCATGTCATAGACACTGGAACATTGGGGTGAAGGTTCTGTGATGGCACTAGTTCCACCTTTTCATGTCTCTCCCCTCATTACCTCCCTCAATCCCATCTCCCCTTTCCCACCTAATACTTCTCTTATGGACCCTCATACAGTCCATCCATAAAATCGATTCTATTTCTCCCTTCCAGGGAGTTCTAAACTCATACTTGACACTGGTTGGATGACCAAGAACCAGTCCAGATAGCCCAGACCCTTAGGGTAAAACCAAATACTACTGATTAAAAAATGGTAAAAATAAAATGACTTCTAATGATATTTTGCTATACTCATAGATTGGCACCTGATTGAGCCATCATCAGAAGGCTTCCTCCTGTAGCAAATAGAAACAAATACAGAGACCTATAGCTAGACATTATACAGAGAAAGAGAGAGAAATAGAGAGAGAGAGGCAGACAGACAGACAGACACCCATACACACACAGAGAGAGACAGAGAGACAGAGACAGAGACAGAGCAAGAGAGGAGAGATCCTGGAACACACATCTCTATATGAAATATCTCCATCAAATCTCTCCCCTCGGATCTCAAGGAGACCCACAGAAGAGAAGACAGAAGGATTGGGCAGGGAAAAGGGGGTCAGAGGACACTGGAGTATAATGCCTTCTAAAGCAACTGAAGAAAGTTCATATGAGCCCACAGATATTGAGACAACCACAAGGCCCACAAAGGTCTGTTCCAGGCCCTCTGCATATACACTATAGCTTTCAGTTAGTACTTTTATTTTAGTCAGTGGGTTTCTGATTCTTGTGATGTCTCTTTTGTCTCTTTTATTTTTTGGTTACTTGTTTTGTGTAATGGACAGTCTATGATGGTTTTTATTTCTTCTTGTTATGTTTTTGTCTGTTATCTCTTAGAGACCTGTTCTTTTTATTTTTTTAATTTATTTTCTTGTTTTCACATTTTAAGCAAAGATTCTCCTCTTTTCCTCTTTCCAGACCCATCCACTCCTCCTCCACCATTTCTCTTTGGATACAGGTGGGCCTCCCATGGACATCAGCCAATCATGGTATGTAAAGCTGCAGTGAGACCAGGCTATGCTTTCTCCACCAAGGTTGGATAAGGCAATTCAGCAGCAGGAGGAAAGGGTATTCAAATCAGGCAACACTGTCAAAGACATTCCCACATTTCACTGTAAGGAGTCCCACATGAAGACCAAGTTACACAACTGTAAGACATATACCTGTTCTGCTATAGGCTCAAAACAGTTTCTTTATTAGCCAATGGTATTCACAGCTAAAAGAGGGGAATCCCACATCAAATGTTCAGGGAAGCTCAGGCTTTGTCTATGAAGGAAACCCTACTGGTGCTTTGTTATTGAGGTCTATAATTGTTGTCCTGACAATTTTCATCTTTGAACACTAAGATGCGAAGTTGGAAATCTTTAGGTGAATAAATAAAATAAGTCATTGCCTCTTTATAAACAGAGCTGAATAATATTTAGGTTTTCAAATTGATTTTAGAAACAAAGAAAATTATAAATTAGAATACAGGCAAATATAATACAGAGTGTCCCAAGATACAAGTTAAATTGGTTTATTTGCTGTGACTACCTCTAAGAATCTTTATGATCCAGTGAGTCACTGTCCTGTGCTTTATAGAGTATCTGCTGGGTAAGAACAACAGTTTAAGTTTTTAAAAGTGGAGCCAAGGAAAGAAAAGACTAGTTTTTAAAAACCGCAGGAAGCAAAATGCACGATTGGACAAATGAACATAAGCAGTATTATAGTACAAGTGTTTTGAAGATGGAGAAAAAACAACTCTTTTCTTTTGACATGGAAAATCACACCAAGCATGTTGGTCCACACTCAAGTTCCAGTGTCAATTCTACTATGTTTTTCTTCCTTTTCACTTAAGTGCTCTATTTGTTTTATCCACCTAGAGGACAAGCTGAACATGGGTAGTGTGAGGAAAAAGAGCTTACCTAAGCTGCAATGAAGATGCGTTCTTGGGGAAAACAAATCACACGATCCCTATTAGATGTTCCAGTACGTCATATGATGGGGTCTGGTTTCATAGACAAAAAGACAGACTGACTGGCAGACAGGGAAGGGATTCTAAGTACCTGGTGGTCCCAGTTGTAGAGGTTGAGAAGACTCACATTGATTGCTAACTGGTCTTCGATTACTCAGGTAAGCACAGCCGAAGCAGCAACGTGGCATTCAATCATTCATTACTGTGATAGCATCAGTACATCTATAAGGGACAGGGTGAAATATTGCAGTTGAGGCTGTGGGAACCAGAAGTGTAATATTGCACTGGGGTAATACGAATTTGTAAACCTTCTTTTACTTATCGTCAGGCTCATGCCTCTAAATTTATGTATTTTCCACAGACTGAAAATATTAGGAAGTTTGAACAGTTTTTATAAGTATCTGCTCATCATATTCTATGAAGACACATATTTCTATGGCAGTTTGTTATATCTACACTTATGGCAAAAAAAGAAAAACCAAGAGAGCAACTTCATTGAGAAAAACACATTTCCTTTCTTTGTAGAGTCCTCGAGTACTAAGAAACCCTAAGTTTTATTGCATTTAATTCTTATAATAAAGATTGAAGGTTTTTCTCAGTAGGAGACAGCGAGGCAGACAGAAGAAAATAATTTCCCAAAGAAGGAAAACTGTGCAATGAATCAAATTCTGAAGTCCAATTGCACATGTGAGAGGTATCTTAAAATGTGGGTTTCTCGGCATGGTTTTGTTTATTTTTGTTTTTGCTGAGGTGACAGTCACAGGAAAATAATTAAAGACTCAGATGCTAGACCCAGGGAGTAACTGTCTCTGACTCATGATCATCTTTGCTCAGTGTCCTTACCTATAGTCATGGCTTGTATGGTCAGAAGACATGCCTGTCACTCCTATTGGGGTCCTGCCCTGAGAATAAAGGCAGAACCCTGGAGGAATTAGATATGACCTGGCAGTCATGAACAAAAGGCATTAGGACTGGTTCACTGTGATATTCTAGACAGGAATACCAGGGAGTTATTGCATTGATACTTTAAAGGAAACTATTTGACATGAAACCAAAGAAAGTTAATATTTAAAAAGTGGAGGAAACTCAGCTATCAATCATCAGAAGTTATCTCTTTGGCATTCTATACCACTAATATAAACATTACTCACTATGTTCAGAATCTTTTTTAGACGTTAGTTTAACCTGATGAATTTTAGAATAAATTAGGCCAGGTGATTTGGAAATAGCCAGTCTATTTGTACCACCTGAACTGTTTTCTTCTTTCCTTCATTTTCTCCCTCCTTCCTTCCCTTGTTTCCTCCTTTCTTCCATCCTTCCTTCTCCCTTTCCCCCTCATTCCCTCCCTCCCTCCCTCTTCCCTCCCTCTTCTTCCTCCCTCCCTCCATCTTCCCCCTCCCTCCCTCTTCCCTCCCTCCCTCCCTCCTTCCTTCCTTCCTTCCTTCCTTGATAATTTCCTGTGGAGTTAGTCTAAGTGTCTTCTATGGAGTAGAAAACAGCAGTGATTTATTATGCTTCTTTCCTTTTTCATGGGCACCATCAGCCTGCGGATAAACACAAATAAAGAATAATTGGCACACTGCTATGAAATAGCTTGTTTCTAGAGTTAGAAAAAGGCAATTTTATTTGATCACAGTAATATATTTTATTTATAAATTGGATTACTCATTTCCTAGTAAGAGAAAACATAACTTTGTGGAAAATTTATGTTGGAAAGTATAATATTTATAAATGATGTAGTCATAAAGCAGTGAAGGTAAAGTTTATTGGCTATTTGTGAAACTAGGCGACTATTATAAGTGTGTACACATAAATACCCATTTCCTAATTTTGTGGTAATTGGCTATACTCATATAGTATGATTAGTTATCATATATATATATATATGACTTTTTCTTTCTTCCTGTAGATATGTATAGACTATCTGATTTTCTATTGAACATTTTACATACCATGTTCTTTATTTCAAAGACACCAAACCCCATCAAGGAGAATAGACAAAGCAACTACAGAAAAAAACAGTGACTTTTTAAAAAGATGTTTTAATTGGCAACATAATGAACCACTGTAAACTCAGCAGCATTTGAGTCGGAATCCTTTTTCACTCATGGTCACGGCAAAGAGCAAAGCCTTGTCAGGAAAGCTACTTTTCATTAAATTCCTGCTTTTTTCCATCTTCAGTTCATTTATTGGTCTGGTGGCTGAATTGAAAACTAAATTTACATATATTTTAGTCCCAAACTAATTAAATCATCTGGTAAGAGGGCTCTTCAGATGCTTAGGGTTTTGTCAACTATCTGAGATGGTGCTGATGTCTGAGAACCATGCTGACACCAGGGCCATACTGATCTGGGTGACCTGTGCTGCCAGCAGGGTCAAGGTGATGTCTGGGCCTGAGCTGCTGAGCAGGCCCTGTCCTTTGCTGGCTCTGGGATAGCTGTTCCTGTCCCACCCTGGATATGGCAGCAGGAAAGGTGGTCCAGCCCTTCAGGGAGAGCTACCTTGCTCATGCCCTTCCTGGACTTGGGAATGATGACTCCACCCTTCACCTTGGGCTTGAAATTCACCTGGGTAGCACGCTAGAGATGACCCTATTGTCATCTCTAGCGTGAGCTAGTCAGAGTGAGTTGACTCTGAGGGGCCAGAGGAGGAGAGCTG
>LOEQ01004155.1:30964-41602 GCA_001685075.1 Bramus lutescens | reverse complement strand
ATGGGTGAAGGAAAGATGCTCACTCTCAACTGCCTCTTGCTGCTTCTGGCAGGCAAGAGGCTCTCAGGTAGTAAGAGAGATCTAGCCCTGACCCTCATCAGCTGCAACACACTGAAGAGTGGGCCCTTTACCCTGCCGGGATAGCACACTAGAAAGCAGAACCTATTATTGGTAGTGCAGGTAACCAGTCCCATAGAAGTGAAAGCAGAAGAGCTTTGTATCCTCCCTACAGCAACTGGGAGAGAGGGTCCTGATCCTCACCTGGGAAAACTCGTAGAGCTCACCCTGGTGGTGTGAGTGAAGGTAATCCAGAACTGAGGACCTGAGAACAGGAGAGCTGACCCCGCCCCTTGCGTCAGGCTGCATTGGATGAGCTAGTTGAGGCAATGCTGGAAAGCTTGCCTGGGTAGTACAGGTGGGTGAAACATGGCAGACTAGCCCAATACCACGCAGGCCAAAAACTAGGGCCATGAGTTAGCCCACCCCAATATCCAGCAAATCTAGAAACTGTTAGAACCTGTGAAGGGATAAACTTATAGATCCAAAACTGCAAGATCTCCATGGCCCTGGACAACAACGGGATATCCAAGAGGAGCCCCATTGAGAACCCATTCCTGGTGGTATAGCAAAAGCCAGCCTCAAACGAGACCAATGACTCATAGTAATGAAGACTTATGATGAATGAACTGGAGGGTAAACTGTGTGGCTCAAGGGGCCACACTGCAACTTCAACGACAGATTCTTCTTTTTTTAATTTTTTTTTTTTTTGTGGGAGGTTGCATGGACTGAGGGTGGATGTGTGGGGACAGGAAGATAAGCAGGATTGGGATGTGTGATGTGAAATCCACAAAAAATCAATAAAATTAAAAAAGTTAAAAAGTTATCTGGTGAATAAGACAAATATATAAAGGCAGAAAAAGAAATAAGATTGATTGTTTTGAAACTTGGTAAAAAATCCCACGACTTTATATTGGCTTTCTCCCTTGACAACTGGCATAGCACCTTCTTATGCTGAGAGCTGTTCCTTCAGAATGAGGCTTCCATGTCAGTAGCAGCTCATCTTCTTCAAGTTCTGTGTCTGAAATGTATGTTGTCCCCAGAAATGGGTCCTACATTCAGGTTAAGGAAAGCACCAAGGACAATGGCAGTAACTATATTGTGCGAGGATTATCTTATATTGCCCTAACAACTGAAGGGAGCTTGCCCATGCCCTGTGCTCAAGATTTTTTAGATTATTCTTCCTGTAGGGGGAGCATTGTCACTACAAGATGCACAACTTTACTCTGTGTATGTACACACACACACACACACACACACACACAGTGGTTTTAGGAAACATAAAATAATGTTCCAAACATTATTTGTTAGTTTATCCCCCCTTACTGTCTCTCCCACTGTATTACCCTCCCTCCCCTTCCTCAGTTAAAGCCGCCCACAGCCATTTTCCTGTTTCTTCCATCATAGCAGCTGGGTCCTGCTGTATCCCTCTTTGGAATGCCTTCCTCATTTCCTCATGATCATTTTGTGGTTATTCCTGGTTATAAACTCACGTCTAAAAAGATTCAGAGCTTGGCTCAGCAACGATAAGAGAACACGTAGCATTTGGCTTTTTTTTTTTTCTGGTACTAGGTGAACTTACTTAGTGTTAATTTCTCTAAGTCACCCATTTACTTTATATTCTCATTTCTTTAGAGTTCAAGACAAGTTCATTTTTTGTATGTATTGCATTTTCATTGTCCACTTAACAGGAGGAAGTTTATGCCTGATATGACAAACACAGCCCATTGCTTGTGGCAGTGAGGTCATGGAGTTTGGAGGAACCAAATGCTGCTTCTTCCTAAACCGGTATCTGATGTAGGAGGGTCATCTGTCTATGTGTTACTTTCATTGGTTAATAAAGAAACTGCCTTGNAGGCAGTGCTTAAATGAATAAAATTTGTGTGTTGTTATTTCGGGTGTAAAGCTAACCATGTGGGAGCTGGGCCGGTCAAAAAGCAGGCCTGCTCCCCTTTCACTACAAGTATCTAATTGAATTCTCAAAGGTAACCCTTATGCTCACAGATAAGTCGAGCTCTTACTCTTAACAGCAACAACAACAACAACAACAAAACAAAACAAAAAACCCTCTTTTTTCAAAGATGGAGACAATACAAGCTATGCTCCAGGGAACATTGTAGAAGGAAGGCCAGAAACATTAAAGAGCCTATGGACCAAGATATGCACTGCCATATAGTGTCTTCTATTTATGACAGAGAAGCCATACCCATAAAATCTTAATATTATGATTGCCTAGAAAAGACTCACAGTGAGCAGTTGGTACTCTGATGTGGAGAGAAAATTGTACAATGCCCTATTCCTAGATACAGAGCTAAGGACATTAGAGTCTCCTGAAAGAGGATCAGGATTCTCCAGGGATAAGCCTCATAGCTAATGCAAACCCAGATAGTCATCCATAATCACATATATATTGGAACCACACTGAAAGGACTTAATGGACTACATTTATATATGTGCTTAAGTATGTACATACATGCATGTGTGTATGAATGAATGTGTGTGTGACTGTGTGTGTAATAGAAGAGAAGGTCATGAATCTGAGAAATAGAGGGAATATTGGAGAAATTTGAGAGGAAAGTGAGACAAATGATAATTATGTAAATACTGTATTTAGGTATGAATTGAACAAGACAAAACTTAAATTTAAAATCAGTACCTAAATAGGCATATCACAATCTTGCCTCCATCAGTGTTTTGATTGACTTTCCTTATCATTTTATGAAGTCTGATGAGTACCATAAGCCAATCAATATTAAATTTTTTCTCTATATTTGAGCGCACATTTTTTTCTCCTAAAAGTATTAGAAAAAGAAAGCAAAGTCTTATTTTTTCATTCTAAGTGCCTTTATACTCTCAAATTCAAATAGCCCAAATGTTGAGATCCTAATTCTATTGGCTATCTTGTAATGAAGTTATTAAACTTCTAGGTTTAGGTCACACCACATCCTACACCTCATGCTTAGTTTGAGAATACTGTAGGGTATGCTGCAATGAGGCACAAGTTCTTGTCAAAGGAAGTTCCTTGAAATATCTCAAAGACAACATGAATTCAACAGCATCAATAAAGATATTTGGGTTAAAACATTAAATAGTGCTCAAAATGACTGATATAAATTGAAAAGTGGAAAAGAAACACAAGACTACTTTTTAAAAGCACATATTTGCAGATTACATATTAAACAGTTTTATGAAATAAATATGTATAGTTTATGAGTCAAATTTTATAAGGTGTAAATATAACTTGATTTTAAAAATAAAAGGTAGCAGAAAAATGCAGGCTACCGGCCCCCTCTCTCTACCCCTAGACATTGTCTTGACTGAGTTTTTTCTTCAAAATTCATGTTGATATTCAAATACTGAGAGCTTAGAATATGACTGCTTTTAGATAAAAGGTGCATTTATTTATTTAGCTGTCTATCATTCTTTATTTTGCTGTTATGAGATAGGGTCTGTCTCTCCAGCCCAGACTGGCCTTAAACTATTGGTGACACTCTTGTGTCAACTCCTGATGCTGGGATTACAGATGTCTACCGCTATGCCTGTTTGACACAGAGCTTCTTTCAAAGGTATAGTAGCTGCCAGCTATCCAGAAGGCATGCGTTCAAGGAAGTTCTAGGATCCTGGTGAATGTGGCTAATATTGGAGCTCTCTATGTAATATTTTCCTTGTACATATGTGTTATGACTTCTAAATATGGTGTGTTAAAAGAATAGTAACCATAATGATAAGATAGGAGGCATATATGACTAGACAGTAATAGAAAATGTGAATGTGGTCTTTGTCTCTCATTCTCTCAAAATACCTTGTTATAGCTACTTTTCCTTTTTTTGTAACATGTAAGTTTCTAGAATGCTTAACTGTTGGGGAAAAGCAAAGTAAAGGACACATATAATACAGTATTAGGATGTTCATTTTTACTAAAACACAGTGATATCTTAACTATGGATCTCATAACTAAGATGGCTATTGAGATTCTACCAGGCAAGTAATATATCCTCTATGGATACACTGGACAAACAATTATAACTTGCTCAGATGTATTAAGATGGTGTGAGAATTCCTTGTGCTACTCAGATTGATATGCAGTTTAAAACCTACAAACTAAAACAAAAACTGTTTACTTACATATTTTGTCCATTTCTAATAATAGTCTTGTAGCATAGATGACTATAGATAGCAAAGAGTGGATTATGGACCAGAATGGATTAATGTATCATTTATATGGGCTCTAAGTCAATATGGTTGATGTCTTCACAAGATGGAATGACCATAATACAGAAAGATAACCAAAATTAGACAGCAAAAGATTATCTCCATCTACAATCTAAGAGAGATTGTCTGGAAGACAACCTTCTCACTGGCACTGTCATCTTGGATTTCTAATCCAATATAACTCCAGAAGTAATTTTTTGTATATTCCTCCTTATTAGTGGTACTTGACTATAGAAGTCCAAGAAATCTCATATACATGTTTACATAATTTTAGTGGTTCATGATTTCTCGTGTGCCTGGTCATATGAAGCAGCATGTATTTTGTATACTACATAATCTGTGGCATCAGAATCATTACCTTTTTCTAAACAGATATATTGTGTGTATCTCTTCAAATAGTATCCTTGAAATGACATCCCTTTGTTTAACTGCTAACTGCCTTATATTCTTTTTAATATGCCTGAAAATATTTCTTGTTTTAATTTCCTGTTCTTCACAGTTGGTTGCAACGATTAGATTTTAATGTAAGCTTGGATAATCTACTTAAATAGTGCCATAGTTTTGCTTTTCTCTTCTTTTTTAACTTAGCATGATTAGTGCCAGACTGAGAGCATAAGGGTAGCATTTGAAGAAATAGAATGACCCTTTATTTTCTCTGGCGTGAAAATTCCATTATATAAAATGGTTGCCAGATTGCCATTTGAATGGCTTTGCAGCAGCTTTGGCTTGCTTAGAAAACAATGAAACAGGACCTGAGCCATTAAAAGATTACCTACTGTGTGTGTTTGTCCATGTATGTTGTGTGTGTGTGTGTGTGTGTGTGTTTGTGTGTATGTGTTGTTGGGCATTGAATCCAAAACTGAATGCATGCTAGGCAAGGCAAGTACTCTACCATGGAGCTACTTCCCCAGCCCATATCTAATCTTTACTAAGGTGATTTTCTAGAACTATCTACTAGTTTCTTTCCAGCCAATTCAAGTGAAAATAAGATTCTTTTCTTCTCTTCTTTAATAAGGCAGTGGTGTATAGACCTGGGCTTCAGGACTTTATCTTTATGAATTTCATATGCTACAGAAAAAATATGCTAGCCAGCTGTTCACAGATTTTTCTTAGTGTGTGATTTGAAACATGCTGGCAGGAGAAGGTGTGAATATTCAAATGAACTTTCCTAGAAAGGATTTAAAATTTAAACTAATCTAAATTCTAATACTTTTTTTTTTTACTGCTGCAAAGTGCCAATGCTTCATGTAGAAACAAATATCCATTGTAATCACCTCTTAGGACTATTCGTCAATGTTCACACAATTTCTCTTGTATTTGTATATTCAACATTTTATCTTCTGTCTCAAAGAGCAAGCATCATCTTGGGGACTAAACAAAATTGCTGATGAGTGCACAGAGAGATCAGGATTATGAACAGCCTGCAATGTAGTAAGGAGACAGATGTTGATAAAGTAATGAAAACTACTCATTTTGTGTAAATGACTAATTAATAATACTTTGATGTGGTTGTAAATGAGAAATACAAGTGATTGTTAGAGTTTGAAGTAATGAGATTTATCCACGTGTCTGGTCTATAAGTGTTCCTCAATCCTAATGTGGAAGATAGAACCTAAATAATGTAGCAACAAAAGATTTTGTCTTTTTTCATCAGAAAAATGGGAAACTGTAAATAGGCTTTGAATAATGGAGGGTTCTGAGTAGGACAGGGAATGTGTGAAGGTGCCTTTCATGACATTCTATGTTAAGAAGTTTGGTGACTCCGAGGCAGGCGTTGACAGCTGGGCGTCTTGCAAAGAGGGCAGACTCTGCACTACCTAACAAGTATGATTGATAGGTCTTAGGATGAAACAGAGAGTAGAGAGAAATCAAGCATGCACTTCCGAATTTTGGGTGCCAATGGCTAGAACCAGAGAGTGTGATGGTTTACTTATGACATCCAAACACAGTATATGGACACTGAATGGCATAAGCCACATCACTATGAGAGTATAAATGAAGGTTAATATTAATATCAATCTACAAACATCTTTAGCTTTAAGCTTTGCCTGCTCATTCAGAAAGCTCGTCTTACGTCTAAAGGGACTGTACATT
This sequence comes from Bramus lutescens, assembly GCA_001685075.1. Taxonomy (NCBI): domain Eukaryota; kingdom Metazoa; phylum Chordata; class Mammalia; order Rodentia; family Cricetidae; genus Bramus; species Bramus lutescens. The sequence goes on along the minus strand of LOEQ01004155.1, from coordinate 35,239 downwards.
TTTGTGACCCATGGAGCAAACCAGGACCTGGCTCTTTCAGGTTTTATCATTTTGGTTATTCCACACCCAAAGGAAGTTGGTCAAGCCACCTCTCTTCCTCCTTTGTCCTTTGCTTTCAGGATGGGCTGATATTCTTTGTAGTGGATATTCAGCAATATGTTTGGATGTGGCAAATGATTTGGGCTTATTGACTTGTAGGGAGCAATAACCTGAATTTCTGTTTCCTGTCAATGACTTTTTGTCTCAGAAATTGTCCATAAATTAAGAAATGAAAACCCCATTTTCTTTTGATGTAATTTTTCAGTCGTAATCTTCTAGCAGTATTCTCTAGAGCTCCAAGCATTCCAAAGTTCCTTCACTTCACTCATCCAGCATGTGATGTGCACCTTCCTTTAGCATGGTGCATATTTTTAGCTTCCAAGTTATTGACAACTATGTGTTATACATTTAGTTTTCTATAATGACAAGTTCTAATTTCTCTGCATGTAGGGTTTATTATCTTCCCCACATCCCTTGGATCAATTACTTGTGAATACATTCCATTAGGTACATGCGTTTGCTTTCTTAGTTATTTAGACAGTGAATGACTGAACTCAGTTTATAATATATCATATTCAAATATACCCACATTGATACATTATAATAGAATATTGATTTTTATATTCTCACATATAATGTTTAAAGAGGATATAAGTCTTACAAATAGCAGCTAAACCTAACCTATTATCTTAGAATAATAATTTTCAGCAAAGTGTTGAGTTTGGGAGTGGCAGACCCTGCTTTCTAGCTTGAATCAGGGGAGTTATGTGTAAGGATAGGGGAAGTGCTTTTCTTCCTTCTTCTATTTCTCCTCTTTTTTCCCTTCATCCTTTTTCTTATTCTATTTTCATATACATATATATATATATTTCATAAAATGCATTATTGTTTCTCCTTCCCCAGCTTCGCTCAGCTTCCCTCCACCTCCATGAAGATCTATAATACATGCCCATCCCAACTTCACACTGCCATTCTTGCTGCTGATTTTGTCTTCTCCCTCTTCTGCCTCCTCTTCTTTCTTTTCTTCCGGTTCCTTCTCTTCAGTTTCTTTTTCCTCTTCCTTTTCTTTCTCTTTCTCTTCTTCACCTCTTTCTTCTTGTAAGCAACTAAGTCTGATAGCTGCCACTCACCTCTACGTGCCGGTGGAGTTATTCACTACAGCATGCAGAGCCTACCAATGGCCCACCCTCAGAAAGAACGGTCCCTCTCCCCACCAGTTATCAACTGCAGACAGCTCTCCAGTTATGAATAGGACGCAGAGAATACCTCCCAAGTTCATGCAGAGATTTTGTATGACATGATACTGGGCAGATTTTTCCATGAACGTTCATATATATAGTCATGTCATGTTCAGAAGACAACATTTACCAGCCCACCTCTCCATACTGGGCTTTTACTCTCTTTTTCCCTCCTCGTCCCTGGTGTTGCTGTGCCATGCAGTGTGTGTATTTGCTATAAATCTGTCTCATACTGGGAGTCTTCACTTATTGGCAGCACTTTGATTCCATTTGTGACTTTTCACACTGCAAAGAAGATATTTCTATGACCAAATCTGAGAGTGTTCCAGGCCTAGGGGTCTAAAAGCAAATATTTGGAAGGCAGTTTTATAGCATGAGCAGTCATCAGAATAGCAAGAATCTTTTCTACCCATCCATGGGCTCTTGACTGAGATCATAGTACCTGTGCTACACTTCCCTTCAGTGCAACAAACAAATCTAATCAGAAAGTGGTTAATTAACCCTTTACGTTAGTGCCACTGATGCACCTGCTGGCACAGCATGTCTATCACGTCAGCACTGTAGCATGTGCAGTCCCATTTTGGGTAAGACCATTGATGTCTTTTTCTCCCTAGCTGCCAGCATAGCACATTCCAGGACCATGGTAGCTGGATTAGAGGTATAATTTAGAAAGGGAGCATGACTATCCATTATCATTCCCACTAATTTAGAATGTTCAACAAAGCTGATTTAAAATTTGGGTGTTTAAGGAAAGAAGTATTTGACGATATAAAGGTCAAAGCTGCAGTATAGTAAGTATTAACAGACATATGATGGCATTTTAATACTTTCACTTCAAAATGATTGTTATTTCTACAGCTTTTAAGAGATATCTCACTGAATCAAGTCCTTTGCCATATATCATGATAACTCTTGAGGAGTCATTGACATTCTGAAATATGGAGTATTTTGTGTTGCTGGTAAATCTTGGAAGTTGGTTTCCACTAATCAACAGCAAAACACACAGAAGACTCCATTCTATTTGTTCTCAACATCCTGAGTTCTGACAACAGTAGTTGATGTAGATATTTGAATTATTTCTCCCCTATAAGGGGGACAGGATCTAGGGAATAAATGAGAATGAGTACAGAAAAGCTTCAATTGACATGTTTTATCCAATGAAAAACTGTAAGATTATTGCCTGCAAATGAAAGAAGCAGAATTAAGTCACCCTGTCAGAGATAACTCTATGCTTCCCACATATCTTCCCTCGCATCTGCCACTTCTATATCTTTCTCTCCATCCATTTCCTACCAGTACCACACGTTTATCCCCTTAGATACCATAAGAAGTATCCTCACTCAATTCGTGCAGAGACACATTTTAAAAAGCAAGAGCAATGCATTCTGTGACTTCTTCTTTTTTAATGCAAACTTTCAAACAGTTTAATTAATGTCAGATGGCATCAGACAGACTTTTTAACGAATGTTTCATACAGAAAACTTGTCTGGCCAAGTTAGTCTTCTAAGAAACCATGGAAGATAGAACTAATCATTTTCTGGAGATTGTGGTTGGCTTTTATAAGTGTCCTTATTCTCCTAAACCACTGCTATGAAAATTCACCACACACCTACTACTCTCTTAATTTCTGTTATTTTAGTGTTAGCCAGCTATATTTTCAGCTCTGTTAACTTTGATCAGGATATAATTAAGGTAATATACATGAAAAGCAACCATGTGTATATTGTGCTTTCATAACTATGGTGTTGAATACTAGTAGGTAAATTTAACTTTTGGTCTCAAGTCAGTTATATTACTTAGGTAGTAAATCAAACAATTAACTGCTATAAAGTAAATGATGATGTAATTTTAGAATAAAATGAATAATGTAGTATGAATCAGTAAAATAGGGTTGAGAATAGGGGTGTGTAAGGTGGCTTTTTGGAAGATGGGACCTGAGAGAGCCTTTCTGAGTCCAACTGGGAGAGAGTGACTTTGGAGACAGAAGGATTGCTTTGTGAATAAAGGTAAAGAGACTGTAGGGAAAGCGTGTGGAAATGAGCTTCCAGGCTTGGCTAACATTTGAAGTAGAGGCCGGAGCTCATGAAAGGCCAGACTAGGTGACATGCGCAAGAGAGACGGTGCATGTACTTGAACTTAATGTTAAGTATGTGGGGGTCCCCAGTGTACCGCCTTCAGGATCTCCAATGGGAGCGGAAGGAGGCAGAGCAGAATGGCGAGGTGAAGTCCTGTGGAAGAAAAGAGAATAAAATATGCACTTGACATTTGAAATTGTTCCTGTTGCTCTTTACTCCACTTAACTCCACGACAGCAAAGCATTTAGAGTTATGTAGAGCTGTGCTGAACCTGTGTGGGTTTGCTTTCTGAACTTGATTAGTGGATTCAAGAAAAGGTAGCTTATTTTGCTTTCTCTGAATGCCCTGGTGTGCCCTAGTTTTCCCTGGCCTGGAGTGACTGCCTGGCCAGTACATGCTGGGTCTGTCTCCTTGCTCAATTAATAGCCTAACAAATCCCAAATCTTTCTTAACTTCCTGGAGTTTACTGTTATGTTACATTGTTTAGTAAGTTTCCGTATTCTTAATTTTATTGAGCTCTACATTTTTCTCTGCTCCCCTCCCTTCTTCTCCCATCCCCTTCAACCCTCTCCCATGGTCCCCATACTTCCAAGTTACTCAAGAGATCTTGTCTTTTTCTGCTTCCCCTTTAGAATAGATCCATATATGTCTCTCTTAGGGTCCCCACTCTTGTCAAGGTTCTCTGGGATTGTGAATTGTAGGCTGGTTTTCTTTCCTCTATGTCTAAAAGTCAGTTATGAGTGAGTACATGCGACATTTGTCTTTCTGGGTCTGAGCTACCTCACTCAATATGATGTTTTCTAGATCCACCCATTTGCCTGCAAATTTCAAGATATCGTAATTTTTTTCTGTGTGTAGTACTCCATTGAATAAATGTACCACATTTTCCTTATCCATTCTTTGGTCAAAGGGCATTTAGGTTG
>LOEQ01004155.1:17867-30796 GCA_001685075.1 Bramus lutescens | reverse complement strand
TCCCACCAGCAATGCAGAAGTGTTCCCTTTACCCCACAACCTCGCCAGCATAAGTTGTCATCAGTGTTTTTGGTCTTGGCCATTCTGACAGCTGTAAGATGGAATCTCAGAGTTGTTTTGATTTTCATTTCTCTGATGGCAAAGGATGCTTAGCCAGTTTTTGAAGATTACTCCAGTACAAACGACCTGATTGCTAGTCAGCAAGAAGGGATTCAGAGTCATTCTTCATTTTGTATATCTAGGATATCAAACTATGCTGTCCAGTTGAATTCTAAAAGAAATGCTTAAAAAGAAAATTGATTCCCCCCACTAATTTTCTTACTAAATATTGGGGATAATTGCAATAGTAATATATTATTTATTGTTTTTTCTTCAGTATAACATTCCTTGCAAAGAACATGAGAAAGATAACCAGAAATTTCATTTTATCATGACTGCCCACAATTGCAGTAGAGATTTGACTGGTATTGTGGTTATTGATCTGTCAGTATTCTAGTATCCACAGTGAGTAGTATTGGCTCTTGAAAGCCATGCCTATAAACTAGGTAGCACCTATAATTGTAGTGGTTGGAAGACTGAGGCAGAGTTGCTGCAAGCTACGGTCATCCTGGACTACATAGAGAGTCTTAGATGCCATCGATAAAGCAGAAAGAAAGAAAGAAGAAGCCAACAGAAATCAGATGTAATTTCATAAGTGCTTTCTGAAAAAATACTTATTTTTCTGTTTTCATTCAATTATTTTAAACTAAATGATTTTGTGTGCATTGTTAAGTAATGATTCTGACAGAATTATCGAGTGGGGCACTGAGTGTCACTTTTACTTCTCAAGATCCACTGAGAGTTTTTTTTTGGGGGGGTGACTTTTACTTCCTGTGTATCTGACTTAATACTTTTCATGAAAATATTCCAAAGATGAGCATGTCCTGTGTGTTATTAATAATATTTGAGAGTTTGCAATGAAATAAATTATTTCCTGGGAAAGTAAAATTGATTTATTATTTTTTAAAAAGAACTTGGAGATATGTTCAGGATAGGTTATAATGATTTCACTTGTTAAAATGTCTTTGATAAAGACCTCATGCAGAGCATTTTCCTTTGCATGTGTACAAGTGTATGTATTCATCATAACTCAAAAGGTGATTTTGTTGCCTGCTGTCTTTGTTTTGAGTTAGTCCTTTTGGTTTGAAAAGTCCTGACAACTGAAGTAATCCAAGATTTTGGGTACTCTAGGTTCCTTATTCTATCATTGATCTAAAAAACCCCAGCCTATCTCACCTTATTTCTTATGTAGTTTTTGGATAGTTTTTATTTAGTCTCTTCTTAATTGGCTTTCACTGCTTCTGATATGGCTGGGCATGCAGCAATGTCTTAAAGAGAGCAAGGCTCAAAGGATAGCATTTGTATAACAATTTGCATATACTACCTTTGTGGATCCGGCTCTTGGACCCAGATGGTTTTTAATGCAGTCTCTTCTGTACCTAGGATCTTTTAGTGTCACTGCCTTCAAAAATTATTTTGGTTCTACAGTTAATGCCAAGAATATGTTTGAGTTTAAGAAGGTCATGATTAAACTGCTGATCATTACAATTTCTGAGAAATAGTGCTTCTTTCTACTAAATCTTCCTATAGGCAATTTTTGTACTATCATGTGTACCATTCAATTAAATACACATAAGCACACACATACACACACACACAAACACACACACCATCCAAAAAAGGGTGACAACAATGAAACCCAGAAGGATAACTTCAATATAGAAAATTCTGAAATCAGCATTTGGAATTGATATGAACCACAAGAGTTATCATACAGCAAAGTTTCAGGATATCAATGATGTGAGTAATACATATTGTTAAACTTCAATAAACCAAATTATTGACCCTGAGACTCAGTTGAAATTATAATTGTGGGTTTCTGTATACATACATATAAGAAATACATCATCAAATTTTGCTGTCATATATGTACATATGTATGTATGTATGTATCCATATTTATGTGCATGTATGAGTGTCTGTGTTCCCATCTGTCACAGTCACTAAGTTATATAATTTGTCCCAGGGGAACAGTAAGTGAGCTGTGTGGAAAGCGAACATTTATTTCTCATGACCTATGTAGGTCTCCATCAGTATAAGGAGATTTTCTGAACAGGTATCTGTGAAACAGTTGGATTAGTAAACCTTTAGCCAAAATGGGGGGGGGATTTTGGTCTCTGGTGCCTCCTATATTTTTAAATCTGTGTGAATATTTTGCCTGTGTGTCTCTGGTGTTCAAAGAGAGAATAGGGCATTGGGTCTCCTGGAACTGGAGTTATAGACATTTGAAAGCCACAATGTAGCTGCTGGGAATCAAACCCCAGTCCTTTGCAACATAGCAAGTTTTATTAACCACTTGAGCCATTTTTCCAACTCCCTCTTTTTCCTTTTAAAATTTTATGTTTGTTCTTTTGATGTTTAACTTTGTTATGTAGTCAAGGGAAGGCGTTAAGTATCTTAGCCTACAAAAGGCCTTTGAAATTATATGCCTTAGCATTTAGTCACAGAAAATAAAATTTGAGTGGACAACTCAATTAGGCAGTTTACCTCAGTTCAGATCTGGTCAGCTATTTTTCCCTAGTGGGTGCTAAATAGTGCAGAGACCCATTATTTAGAGTGGGTTTAATGTTTAGTATTCTTTACTAGTTCATTTTTATATTCAGAGAGAATTCCAGTACCACCCTGACACACACATAAAGCATTTCGGTCCCAACTGTTCATTCTTCTTGGGGTACGCATTCATCTCATTGCTTGCAATAAAGATGTAGAAAATGTACAGACCTCTTACATAAAGTTCTTAGTCAGAAACAATTCTATCTCCATGGAGTTTCATAAATCTTTCCAATTTGTAAGTGAGAAATCTACCACACTCTAGTAATATTTCCGACAAACCCTTTCGCATTTTGGAGAGATTTTTGTTCTCTGCGCATGGAAGTATTTCCAGAAAGCTTAATGTTCCAAATCCCTGGACTTATATAAATCACAGGTAAAGTTTAAAAGACAGTTCATTTCATAATATTTAAAATGTTTTTCTATACTATCATAAACACAAAGGGAAAATAAGCCACATTCAGTCTGACTGTCTCCCTTCAAACTTGAGTGATGTTGGAGGGTCATCTGTCTATGTGTTACTTTCATTGGTTAATAAAGAAANAATGGGCCAGGTAGTGCTTAAATGAATACAATTTGTGTGTTGTTATTTCGGGGTTAAGCTAGCTATGTGGGAGCCGGGCGGGACGAAAAGCAGGCCTGCTCACCTCCTCACTACACTTGAGTACCCCTTAACCACTGTCCTCAATGGACAAGAGAACGTGTGACGAGTGTGCGAGAGATACCTAATGATAGAAATAAGAAGACGCTTTTCATTTTGGCTTAGGGGCTACTCTAACAAATATTCTTATAATGACTAAAAACACCTGATGCCTGCTATGTGGACTTGAAAAGGGTCAAATGCACAATGAAACTCAATAAATGCTTAAAGGAAGGCAAGCCAATGGAAACCACAAATGTGGGGCTGGAGAGAGGACTCAGTGTGTGCCTGCGATGCAAGCTGAAGGCCTGAGTTTGGATTCCTCTAATCCATATAAAACTGCCCGTGCTAACCCCAGTACTCCTCTGACAAGATCAGGAGCAAAGATTGGAGAGTCTCTGGAGGAACATGCAGCAGTTAGCCTTGAGTGCACAGTGTCAAAAAGAGATTGTAAGACAGAAGGAGAGGACTGGCACCCAAGGTGCCCCTTAGACCACTACAGCAAGTGTGTACTTGGAATTACACTCATAATGCATACCTCTTCACACTCTTGCACAGCTGGATACAGAGATCTTAAAAATGCAAGTGTGTCATCTTAACTTCCTTTCCTTGGCTACCTTCTAGAACATTGCCTCCTCAACTTTGACATAATTGAATTTTTCAATAACACTTTAGGCTTCTTTGGTTAGTCATGTTATTTAGGTTGTAAATCAAACATGTATGTGTGCCTTCAAGCGTGTGTTTATTGCTATAGGGACAACACAGCTACTTAATTTCCTTTCTAGAACACAGTTAAACTCTCATGCCTATGCTCAGAATGGTGTCTGTTTTCAGGATAGGAAAAGTTCAACTATTAATTAAACTGGTAGCTATGATATTAGTATCAATAAAAACTGTATGACATTGATTATTTATTTGAATTTAAAATCAAATGTAGACAATAACTTACATAACTCATATACTTTATTTTTTTCTTAGTTTTTGGGGGAGAATAGATGCAGAGTTCTTATGAAAGGAATGGTTGGTAAAAACTTTGATGCACACATTCAGCCACTGTGAATATCTCCAGGAGGCCAATATTTAAGTTTGCTCCCATGCCAGTGCTATTGTGGGGATGTGAGGTCTTTCAGGTATAGCCTAGTGGAATCTTTAGTCCATCAGTGTCAATCCCTGGGAAGGGCTTGTGGTCTCCAGGTTCCTTCTACCTTTGTTTTGCTTTCTGTCCACAAACCTACTGATTCTGTTCTGCCCTTGCTTTCTGCTACAACATTGTATCTCACTGTAACATGAGGGCTGGCTTGTTGGGGTTTACTATCCTGCCTGGTTTCTCCAGGTGTTTAGCACCAAAGAAAATCACACAGAAATCTCTATAAGTTATAAAGCTGATTGGCCCACTAGCTCAGGCTTCCTCTCCACTCTTGTAGCCTATATTAACCCATTGTTCTGATCTATGTTAGCTATGTGGCTCAGTACCTTTTTCAGCTGGCAGCTCACATCCTGCTTCCTCGGTGGTCTGGCCAGGAGTGGGAGGAATCAACTTCCTTCTTCCCAGAATTCTCCTGTTCTCATTGCATCTAAAGATGAAGGACAGACTAAAAGGGTGGTATACTTCCTTCCTGGCCAATCAGCATTTATTTAAAACATGATTGACAGAATCCAGACAATTCTCCCGCACCATCTCACCCCAGGCCCAATACAGTGGAACTAAGAGATCATGAACTACATCTTCAAAACTATGGGCCAAGATAAGCCCCCTTATTTTATAAATTAATGACCACAGTTGGTCTGTTACTATGATGGAAAGCTCACTAGTACTACTATTAATAGGTAGTGAAGCTGAATCCTTCATGTGACTTTTACGATAGAACCATTTAACTAATGAGGAAGACCACAAAGGCAATGTGGAATGCTCAACACACAAAGCCTCTAAAATAGAAATAAGTTTCAGAGGGGATAATGACCACATAAAGCCAATTTTAAAATGATATAAAAATAATAAATCCAGTTAAGAGTTTAAAATGATTATATATTTTAATATTTAAAAAAAATTATTAAAAATTTCCACCTCCTCCCCTCCTCCCATTTCCCTCCCCCCAACTCCCCCTCCCCTTTTTATGACTAAAAGTACAACTCAGCATTTACTTCAGAACAAAATGTATCTTGCTAAACATTATTAGATTTGAAAGTGTGATTTAACCTCTAAAAGACAGTTGATTTGCAGTTGATAGGTTTGTTTTTTCTGTTTTAGGGGAGTCATCAAACTGCTTATGCTGCCTAGATAATTTGATGTAAAGACAGAGTGAGGTGGTGGTTAAAAAAGCTATAAAATTTTACCTGAAACAAAGAAACCAAGCAATGAGTACAAAGTAGTGGTTTATAAGTGTGTGCAGAAGAGTTTAAATATGATTCTTTTTAGACCCTTAGCATGCTATCTTGAGTACAGGAAGTATTCTGAGATGTTGTCAGCTTAATTTATGAGTCAGCTCTTCCTATAATAGATTAATTTTATTTAGAATTGTTCTACAATGTTCTGATCAGGTCGCATACAATAAGTTTTCATAAATTTATCAACAGCTCAGAAGAAGCAGAATGCACCCTCTAGCTCTGAGAAATGAAAGAAAAAACCAACAGTAAATTGTAATTTTTAGTGTTCCCAGTAGTATAAATTCATAACAATGCATATGGATCAGATTATATACTGGTAGAAGCTATAAAACTCATTTTGTTACAATGGGTTGAAAAGAAAAGAATTAAACATACTTTCCTGTCGATTTTGGAAATTCCATAATATTCTATGTACATTTTCATGGTTTTAAGGAAAACAGTTTCAGTACCCAGCTGATCCTTGCCTTGTAGTCCTGTGAGGACAGCCTCTTGTTCTACAGGCAACCTCTAGCAATTGCAGATCTATTTTCTGTTTATGGTTCATCTGTGCAGAGTATAATCTATGTGGAGTCACACATCACATGCTTTTGAGTATGACCCTTTCACCTAATATCAATGCGCATATTCATCGATACTCTATTGTGTATTTCAAAATGTATTTTCTTGTTTATGCAAATATTTATTTTGTTATACTCCAATAACACAATTTACCTATGTGTTTGTTAGATACTGCCTGGGTCCCCTCCAAGGGTCGGGAATGTGAATAAAGTTCCTATAGGAAGGCTTGCACGGTTTGTTATTGTGACCAAACTCTCTTACCTTGGATACAAATCTGGAAATGGAGTGTTCTTGTATTCTTGTGTTCCTGCTGGTGTTGAAGAGTTTCATTTGCTGTAGGCCATCACAGGTGACTGCTATTATCGGCTTTATTTGATTATTACTTTTTAAAGCACTTTAGCCATTTTATTGAGCTTTTGGTGTTGTTCATTGTAATTTTAATTTGAACTCTGAGAGAGAACTTGATCCTCTATTAAAAGACTTATTTTACTGCTGTAATTTCTTTAGGAAATTGACTTTTCAATGTTTACCCCATTAAAAATACTATGTACTTCCCTCCATATTGTTGAGATTTTGCAGGTTTTGGATCTGATTCTTTTTGTCAGACATATTGTCTTCTCTTTTTAATCTTCTCTACACCCCAACTCACTGATTAAAAAAGGTTTGTGTGAGAGAAAAACATCTACTTTCTTTTTATTTTCTTATTTCTTTTCTTTTTTTTTTCAGGGGGTTCTTTTGGTTTTTCAAGACAAGTTTTCTCTGTGTAGCTTTGGAACCTGTCCTGGAATTCACTCTGTAGAGCAGACTGGCCTCAAAATCATAGAGATCCCCCTGCCTCTGCCTCCCAAGTGCTGGGATTAAAGGCATGTGCCACCACAGCCCAGTGAAAAATCTACTTTCAATAAAAAGAATAAAGAAGTCCTTTTGTTTTTAATCACTCTGAATACTGTTAAGTGAGGAAAGCCAGAGAAGAAAGGAAAATGCTTGGTGCTCTGTCTCATAACTTCTAACCCAACTCAAGATCCAGAAACTTTTCTTATTTTTCCTCCCAGGGATTTTATAATTTTTATGTCTTTTATATTTCAGTGAAAAATCATCTTCATCTTACTTTTTAATCAACTGTAAACTAGGTGAGCTTTTACATATTTGTTACTGTAATAAAGTACTATCAACACTACTTCTTGAAAAACCTTTTATTTCTTCACCAACTTGCCTGTGTGTCTTTGTCAGAATTTGTCTAATATTCACATGGTTGTTAATTCTGACTTTCTCTTTCAAACCAGAGATCTGTCTACTATCATACAATATTTTCTGGTCTTAGTTACTGTATCTTCGTAGCATATCTTGACTCCAAGAGAGGGCTATAGTCTCTCATAAAGAACTTATGCTGAGATCTTTTCCACTAGTGAAAGTATTTTAATGCTGTCAAATTTCTCCAATGAAAGCTTTAGCTTCTGAAATTCTGACCTTTTACTATTTCTTTAGTTCAAAATATTTTCAGATTTTCTCTTTTTAACATGAATTATTTATATGTGTAATATTTTACCTGAAATACTTGGGGATTTTCCCTTTATTTTTCTATTGCTAACTTCGAGTTTAAAGATATAATTTGTATATTATTTCTATCATCTGAGACTTAGGAATGTTGATTTGCTTTCTAAAACACAGTTAATGTTTCAGATATACTTAAAGAGAATGATCTTTGATTCTCAAATGTGTCAAGTTGAATGGTGAGACTTCTAATACCTTTATTTATTTATTTGACCCATATTTTATATCAGTGATTTACAAGGGAATACTGAAATTTTAGGACATGTTTCTTTTTCCTTATCCAGATTTATCATGTGATGGTTAGTTTTTGCTTACTTGACACAAGATGTGGTCATCTGGGAAGGAAGAGGCAATCTCAGCTGAGACAACATCTCCATCACAATGACTGAGAGACAACATTATTTTAATGACTAACAAGGCAGGGTCTCACTCACTGTGGTAGTGCCAACCCTTGTCAGGTAGTACTGACTTGTGTAAGAAAAGTAAGTCAAGAAAGCTTTCAGATTAAGTCAGTAAACCGTATTCCTCCACAACTCTCCTTCAGCTCCTGCCTCAAAGCAGGTTATAATGGATTCTAGTCCTTGCCTTGGTTTCCTTTAGTGGTGGACTGTTACCTGAACATGAAACAAACCCAAACCTTCCCATGTTGTTTTTATTCATGGTATTCATCATATCAAAAGAAAGCAAGCTAATATGTTTTTGGTTGCTGTTTTTAGAAGTTCTTTTTTTCTGTTCATGCAATTAGGATTTCTCTTCTTAGGAAATTAATTCATAGCTATCAAGCAATAACATATTTTCTCCTTTGTAATATCTTTTATTCTATATCTGGTTTTTTGCTGATGTCAATAAAGCTGCATAGATATTATTTTGAAGTGTGTTCTTCATTACTAATTTTTTTGCCATGCCAAAGTATTGTAATACTATATTTTTTTTCAGGCAATGTACACTTGATTTTAGCTCATCTAACATTCTCTGCTTTTTAATTATACTTAAACCATTTTAATTAAATATAATTATTGCTATGATTGAATCTATAAGCTCTCTTCAACTGAGAACCACTCACAAATGAAAAAATTGTTTTCTCCAATGGAGTCTCAGTGGGTATACAAACCACTCCCAAGGACTGGCCATATGTCCAGCAGTAGATGTCTCACACAACAGGTACTTAGTGTTTTTAGTTTGTTTGTTTCTTAATTTAGAGGTCCTTTTGTGTTTTTATGGGTTTTCTGCATGAGGCAAACTGTGAGTGTCTCTATAAGTGGTTTTTAAGGTCTTTTTTCTTTGATTTTTTCATTTTTTTATTTTATTTTCATTTATTTGCTTTTATTTCTATCTTAGTTTATTATTATTTTAAATACATGTTTATATTGTAATAAGAGAGAGAAAGGTTTTGGATCAGGTGGTTGGGAATCTGGTAAGAATTTTTAGGAGTTGGGGGAGAGGAATCACAATCAGAATATATTTTGTTTTAAAAAATTTACCAGAAAATAGACTAAAATAATTACAAATGGGTATACAATAAACCTAAATGTTAAATAAGAAAATAAGAAGTGAACAGAATTTGAATGATGCCATTTTTGGAAGAGGATTATGAGCCATAAAGTGGTCACCTTTGTCAGTTTAAAAAATGCAATGAATCTACCTTGGTTGGTCTTTGCTTTATGTCTGTTGTCTACTTAAAGTGAGTACATATAATATTTGTCTTTGGGTCTGTATTTCCTCACCCAGTATGACATTTTCTAGTCCTGTCCATTTACCTGCAAATTTCAAGATGCCATTGTTTTCCCCCCCACTGAGTATCACTCCATTTTGTAAATACGCCACATTTTCCTTATCCATTCTTCAGTTGAGAAGCATCTAAGTTGTTTCCAGATTCTGGTTATTATGAATAATGCTGCTATGAACATAGCTGAGCAAATTTCCTTGTGGTGTGAGTATGCATCCTTTGGGTATATGCCCAAGAACGGTATTACTAGGTCTTGAGGTAGATTCATTCCTGATTTTCTGAGAAACCACCACACCAATTTGCAAAGCAAAGATTTCACTGCCTTCAGCAATGAAGCGGTGTTCCCCTCACTCCACATTCTCTTCAGCATAAGCTGTCATCAGAGTTCTTGATCTTGGTCATTCTGACAGGTGTAAGATGGAATCTCAGAGTTAAGAGGGACATACATGGATCTGCCTAGGAAAGGGGAAAAAAAGATAAGAAGTCCTGAGTAAATTGGAAGCATGGAGGGCAGGGGGTAGGGGAGGAGGGAGAGTGAAGGAAGGGTGGATGACTAGTGGTGAAAACTGTATTCCTATCCAAACAACTAAAATGAGAAAGATTTAATTAAAAATGCATGGAAACTTCAGAGCCTCTATGCACACTGATATCCTGACAACCAACCCTGAATGTTTAACCTCCACAATTTACATATGGCTCATTTGTGTATTAAGAGAGTCAGCTCATGGCAATTTGTTATAACAACCAAAGGACAGTTGTGTAGTTGCTAACTGTACGACCATCCTGGTATGATGTGGAAATCACCAGATGAAGGATGCAAGTGTAACCACTGAGTGAAGATTCCAGACAGTTGGGGAGAAGATTCATTCTGAAGAGAAGAAAAGATAAGAGGACACAGTTCATCAGATTTAACAGCAATCTCCTCAAACACATGGAAGAAAGGTGTTCAAGGAGATAGTGAAGGTATGAAGCAGATTCGTTGAGTATTAGATACCAACTTATATGAGCCTGTTAACAAAATGCCTCTGTACACAACAAACTGCATATTGGATTTGCAAGTTGCATACAAGTAGTTGCTCACCTAAGGTCAGGAATAGTCAGCCCTCTCAAGATCAGCATGACCTCCCATGGCCTGTGAGGTTTGATGTGAGGGTCACATTTGCTTCATAGAGAAGTGACTCTGGGAACCAGTCTGCTTGAGTTTTTATACACTGTAAAATACAACTCTTTGGCTTCCTGTTTCTGAATGGTACAAAGTCTATTCTGTTACCCCTTATTTTAGGATGTTGAATTCCCTGGCTGTCCTAGCATCATAAGAACTGCAAATGAATGGGAAATAGAATAGATTTTTTTGTGTGTGCCCTGGGGGCAAGTAGGAATGGGACTAGGACGTATAGAAAGTATTAGGCAGACAGGGTAGGGGATGGAGGCTAGAGTCCTGGGAGAGATGACTGGAATTGGGAAGCACTTGGCAGTAATGTGGAAGCCTAGTGAAGTGAAAATTCCCTGGAATCCATGAGGGTGACCCCAGTGAAGACTCCTAATAATGGGGAATAAGGATCCTGAACCAGACAATCTCCAGCAACCAGGTAAGGCTTCCACTGATAGGATTGGGGCATTAATCTAGCCACAAAAACTTTGATCTAGAATTTGTCCTACCTGCAAGATGTGCTGGGAAAATTGTGGCACAGAACTTCTGAAAATGGTCAGTCAATGACTGGTATTGCCTGAATGACCAGGAACCAGAAGTTGGATAGCCAGAGACCTATGATAAAACCAAACACAACTGCCTCTACCCCAAAAGCCAATGAAATGAATGATTCCCAATGATACTCTTATGAATTCTCATAGATTAGAGTCTAACCCATTTGTTACCAGAGAGGCTGTAACTGACGGGAGCAGATTCAGAGACTCACAACCAAGCATTAACAAGAACTCAGGGAAGCGCTGGGAGAGAGTGAGAAAGGATTGTAGGATCCAGAGGGGTCAAGGATATCATGAGAATACGGCCCATAAAATCAACTAAGCAGGGCTCAGGATCTCACAGAGACTGAAGGGACGATCACAGAGCAAGCATGCATGGGTCTGAGCGAGGCCCTTGGCATGTATTTATGGTTGTGTAGCTTGGTGTTCTTTTGGGATTCATTATAGTGGGAGTGGTGGAATATTTCTGAGACTTTTGCCTGATATTGGAACCCTTTTCCTCCTTCTAGGTTTCCTTGCCCAGCCCTAATGATTAATAAGGGCTCTTGTTATTCTGTGTTTGTTTGATATCCCTGGGAGGCCTGCTCTTTTCTGAGGGGAAACAAAGGAGGAGCTGAACTAGGGGAGAGAAGAGGTTGAGGAAACTGGGAGGAGTGGTGGCAGGGGAAACTGCGTGAGAGAATAATAGTTAAAAAAGGAAGTACAAGCGAGAAGCAGTGTGAACAATGTCACCCAGAGAATGGTGTTCCACCTCGTTACCCAGAACAGCATCCGATCTTGAAAAATGCGTTATTTAGAATCTGTTCCTTCTAAAATTGATTACACTGTGATTACACATATATGTGTATATATGTATATATGCATGTATGTATGTGTGTGTACTCTGGCAAAAATCATGGATAGATAAACATGTATACACAAACACACACTGAAATGCTTTTATAGTTACTTTTCCTGAGATCTCAAATGTGCTAATGTTATTTTTTAGAATTGCAATCATATCTTCCAGAAGTTTACATTAAAATTAATCAGAACTTCCTTGATTAATTTACCAGTGCTTTAATTCCTCTATCATTTGTTTATTTATTTTCAGATTTTCTTTATTCATCCACTAAAAAAAACCCCCAAAACTACGAGCATCTCTTCGAGCAAGCATGAGCTAGATATACTAAGAGAACGAAACCAAGGGAAAGGCCCATGCCCAAGCATTTTACACTGTACTGGGAGAGATCCAGATGTTGACAAATAGCCTTAGCAGCTGGGGAGAATTGAATCAATACCTCATAAAAGTGTATGCGAGGAGCTGTGGGAGTATTAAAGGGGAGATTAATTGTGCTTGGAAAAAGAGAAGGAGAAGAAAGCACTTAAGCTGGAGTCCCTGAATGTAGAATGTAAAGCATTTCAAGGTTTGGGAAGCAGAAAGAAAAGCCATTTAAGTTTTAATACTTCATTACAGTGTAGCAGTTTGCTCAATTTCTTTCCCATCTTTTAAAAATAATATCATTGCTATTATTCTTAACAACTTAATATTTACAAATACAAAATAAAATATCACAAAACTGCTTTTTACTTTTTCACGTCTTGTTGGGGCCTAAACTGATCCTTGTACCAGAATGGAAAAGGATGACATAGGTCTGTGTACAGATAACATATAGAAATACGCACCCACTGAAACAGTGTGCCTGAGCTAATGGGAGCTCACCAACTCCAGCTGGA